>JAYJME010000236.1:4034-28433 GCA_036873775.1 Costaria costata | reverse complement strand
AGATGGACATCCACAGACGACCATAGACAAGAGAGGGGGGGGAAGGGGTGGAGGTGGTGATGGTGAGGATCACTAGAGGTCCACCTCGCAAGGATAAAGAGTTGTGCTGGTCCAGAGAAGTCACGCTTTTTGCGAAATCGAAGGCACTTCGCAATCGTTTTTTTTTTGTTTTTTTTTTTGCGCCCCCGCGGTACGAATACGCAGGCGTTTTTTCTTTTTGGGGGTCTGGGTATATATCAGGCGGGTATATATATATATATATGGCCGGCGCGCACCGCTTTTATACTCGTACACGCTCGTACACGCTGCTGCTGCGGCCGCTGAAACCCGCTTTTTATGGCCGTTGTTTTTTGCTGTGCAAGTACCAATGGACAAAGCGTTACTTCTGACTGAAACCATGTGCTGGGAGATTAAGAATTATCGGCTGTTTACTTACGGTGTGTTCAAAGTACAAGTATTTGTGGGTGTTCCGACACCGTTACAGGCGTTGTAAAGGCTAGGGGTCGGGGATGGGAATGGAATGGCAAGGGTGGGGTCGGGGGGGGGGGGGGGGAGGAGTCTTGGGTGTTGAGTGGTGTGTATTGAACGCTTTGCGCTCGTTTTGTGTCGCTTCGATGTGTAACACTTCGTGGTGTTACGCTTCGCTGTTGTGTAACGCTTCGCTGCTGTGTAACGCTTCGACATGTAGCGCTTCGTTGTGGTGTAACGCTTCTCTGCTGTGTAACGCTTCTCTGCTGTGTGACGCTTCGATGCGTCGCGCTTCGCTGTGTAGCGCTGTACGGTAGCGTGGAACGCTTCGATGTGTAACGCTTGGCTGTGTAACGCTTCGCTGTACGAGTCTGGTGCTCCATGTGTCTGTTTATCTGCGTGCTCTTACACGCGCGTAGACTGGGTGCGGTGTTTTATCTTCTTCTCGCTGGGTTTGTGTTGCGCTTTCTTTGGGGTGCTGCAAGCTCGCTGTGTTGTCGACGACACTACTGAGTGGTACTCCTGTAGCCGCTGGTGCTGTGCCTGCATTAGACCGTAAGGTACTGCTGCTATGGCACTTGCAGCCGCGATACAGTACGATATGCTCTCAACAATGGCACCAGGGAACGTACGTCGCTGCAGCACGTAGTAGTGGAAGGGGAATAAAAGGTGCTCGCACGTAGCTTTCCGATTGGTCCACTTCCTTCGAAAGGAAAGAGTTGATTGGTCGGTAAAACCGTCGATAAAACCGTGATCACATCATTCGTAGTGGTAGAAGTAGTGGCAGTAAGACAAGTGTAGTAGTATTAGTAGTAGCAGCAGTGGCTGTCTTTTGGGTCTGTTTTACGGTGGTACTGCTCCTCAGGACAGCGTGTGCATTATAGTATATACGTACGTACGTACGCAAATGGTTGGGTTTTCTTGCGTACAAGAAACCGTAGAGGGCATCTATTAATGTCGTCTCGTGGTGGTGGTTGGTGACGGCCTAGAGACGTCACCGGTAATTCTAACATAACATGGACCACCATTATTACCATCATCGCCGTATGTTATATCGCTTTTGCTGCCGTTTTTGTTTTTTTCGGCCGATCTCCTCCTGGTGATCGAGTGATCGATAAGCCCTGCAGCGAGTCATCCGTCCCCGTTCGTAATAATGCCTCCCTGGTTTTGCAACTCCTTTGCAGGCTATTGCTGGCCAGTAGAAGTCCCTGGTGTCGACTGGGGTCCCTGAAAACGGAAACGTGTTTTTTGTCTGTATCTATCTCTGCAGTGTCTTGCCTGCCTCTCTGTCCGTATATCTGTGGTTTCTGTCTGCCAGCCACCCCGTCCGTCCGTCTGTCTGTCTGTCTGTCTGTCTGTCTGTCTGTCTGTCTGTCTGTCTGTCTGTCTGTCTTTCTTCTGTATTGTCTGTACCTGTCTCGTATGCTTGCCTGTCTGGGTCTGTTTGTCTGCCTGTCTGTCTGGGTCTGTCTCTGCCTGTCCGTCTGTTACGTGGAGCGCACTGATACAATAATATACGCTGCTTTTGTGGACCAGGACGAGTGGGTTGTGCGGTACTACTCGGATTTTACTCAAGGGTTGCAATCCCTTAAGTCAGTTTAGTCAGCGCTGCCCGGGTTAGGTGGGATAATGGCGCTTCTTCTTCTCCCCTGGAAGTGTGTGTACCATGACTTTGAGGTCAGGCATCTACTTCCATTCCGTAACTCCAATCAAACAGGAAAAATGAGAGAGAAGACAGCAAGCAGTTGATGGGATTCGAACCCCACATTGTGCTTTTGGTTAGATGAAACCATAACCACTGAGCTATCCATCGGTCAGCACTGCCTGATAGGCCAGTGGTTATATGTATGGTCTCATCTAGTAGAGTCGTACGGCCCGGGCGCACCATGATCCTCCCCATGCTGCTCGGCGTTCACGCGTGATCGGGAGATGCTACAAATTGGTGTGTCCGGGTTAACTTTCTAGGAGTCGTACGGCTCGGGCGCACCATGACCCTCCCCATGCTGCTGGGCGCTCAGGCTGCTTGTAGGTGGTTATTAACACGAGGCGTGCTACGATAGAGGTGCACCGTCTTTTTTCTGAGGCTCCTCACTTTAGGAGCTCTGTAGCCCAGCCACATACTGGTTTTGAGTCAACCAAAAGTGCAATCCGATTCCGAAATCCATTACCTAGATATACAAAATAATCAAATTGGAACACAAGAACGACATCCTGACGATTTCGGGTTAAGGAGCTCCGTCATTCAGAAACAAAAAAGCCAAGAAGTGCTACCTCTATCGTAGCACGCGTCTTGTCTCCATTTCCTAGTCCCGTGCGAGCATCGTTCACCTCCTCCTGCCTATTATGGGGGACCATAGTAAATAGGACCAAATATTTTTAGCAAAAATAGGGAAATATGCAGGTTTTGGTGTCTACAGTAGGTTCTATTGTGTCTACAGTAGGTCCTATTAACTGTGGAGCAAATGTTGTTAGCAAAAGCAGGGAAATATAGGTTTTGGTGTCTACAGTAGATCCTATTAACTATGTTCCCCGCCGTAATATATACCTGGTATACCTGGTATATATCGCAGACGAGGCTAACTGCTACTCGAAATGTTTCGCCGCCAAATCATAACCAAGCAACACGACTGGTTCAAGGAGATGGCGCGTCCTGTCGCCCTATGCTGTGGCGGCGAGCCGGCGTCCGCCCAGGCTGCTTGTGTGACGGTGCAGGCACCGTTTTACCGTCTATGCCCTGAGCATAAAACCTAGAGCAGGTTTTTGCTCAGGAGGGGCCGCTGGTTCGGGGCCCTTACCCTGACCAAGCTCTGTGAGTAGGGGAACGTTTCCCCATGTACGTCTTTTATGCGGCGAGACTTCGACAGCCCCTTTGCAACGACGTCCCTGGGCAAGATGTTCTTGTGTTGTTAGTTTTGTCCGAAACCCTCTTGTTACCTCTCTCGAAAGGAAATTGTTCAGTTTGCTTTTTCCGCGCAGGTGGTTCCTATCGCGAAGTTAAAAGCAGTCTTAGCATATTATGACTGCAGTAATACACGGTATTACAGTATCACTCTTTCCCAGTGGCTCTGATCGGTTGGAAAAAAAAGGAACTAAACGTGTCCCCTCCGCTACCGTACTGGCAATTTCTTGCCAATAGAGGGTTTAATCCGGTTTATTTCTTGTGACGTCTGTCAAATTGGCTTGGTCGAGCTTTTTGTTTTGCCTGGGATACGCACGCAGTCCTCGTTTCGCGGACTGGCCGCCCGCTGCCGACACGACCCGGATTGAAGCGAGAGCGGCAACTCCGACCACTCTGTCTCGAGTCGGCCCGTCACTAGGCGGCTCACGTATTACCCACGCGAGTTCAGCGCGTTTGGGGGGTCATCGCCATGCCCCATGGAACGCTTCTGGTACTGAAAAGTAAAACTGCGCTGGGCTGAAACATATTCGTCGATCGATCATAAATATGAGTATATAACGATCCTTACATTTCCGTCCAGAGCGGTGATTCCGCGGTCGCAGCAATCCAAAAACTGCACCTGAGGCCCACGTTCTGCTGCCACCCTTACTTGACAAGCGGACGACGGCGAGACGCAATACACGCTCGCTCCCCGCCTTCTCTCCCCCCTCTCCTGCCCCCGCGCTTGCCCGCGTCGACCATGGGCTCACCCGCTATCACCCGACGCGCGGTCGAGCTCTTGTGAGCGAATCAAACCAGTATCAAATACGAAACAACTTTTTTTTTCCCGAAGGGGGGTTCTTCCGGCTTGCGTGTAACAACAACCAGTACCGTTCCTTTATTTTGATGCAGCTGCCATAGCCTCGCCCCCGCGGAGCGAATGCCTCGGGTTTTTGCCCCGGCTGTAAACCGCCAGGGCCACGCGCGCCCGGATCGCGCGGGGGGGGGGCAGGCCGGCGGTGTGCCCTCGACCGAGCCCGTGGAGTTTCGCCCACCCGCGAAATAAATCTCGCGGATTTCCGGATTTTTGTACCGGGTTCCACAGTGGCAAAATGCCGGAATGCTGTATACCGTATACTTCGAGGTTGAGGAAAATGTATATGTATCCTCCTGGACTGATGCCCGACTCAATCGACAGTGGTTATGTTGCTCCGAGTGTATGTGAATATCTTGCCTGTCGCCTGAACATATCGCTATGCGTGTTATGTCGCTGCTCCCGATACAACATTGCTATTCCCTTTGTTATACAAATACAGAAACACGTTTTTTCAGTGGGTGGCCTCTTCCAGTCCACCCCTTATTCCACTAGTAGACTACAGTATGCAAACAGCCGAGAGCGAGCGCCAGTTAGCCAAACTGAATAGAAAGGATGGGCAGTTAGAATGTTGGTCCCGAGGCGCGATAAAAATGCAGCAAGTACTGGCAAGGGGGGAGGGGGATACAACTGCAACCACCGCTCGTCCAGAATGTCTTTGAGTCGAGCGTGAAGGTTATATATAGACTAGTGATGGAAGCTTAATGGAAACTTACATTCAAGATTTCCACTGTATTTTATAGTAGCGTTAAATTCACTGTGTTTTGACCTCTTCTCCTTTGTCTGCTGTTTCTTCCTGTTTGGTGTGTTGCCTTCTATAATGTGTATTTAACTGCCGGATACAATGTTTCCGCCATCTTTGCATTTCTACTCCGCAAAATGCAACTTTGGGCACAGTTCAGTAAAAATAGAGTCGAGTGCGTAGAATGCCGACTTACGGTGTATATAGAGTATCCGTCCCTGCCTCATATTCTTAGAGGTGCGGATCCACTGGATATTTCCCAGCTCCTTATTTATATTGGCTTCAAGGACGATTTCCATGTTGTATGTACTTGTATCGCATACAATAATTTTTCGTATTATGTCTCTTAACATTGACTGTCGCTCGTTTTTCTCGAAACCATTCGTTATAGCAATGTATTACCAGCTTCCAACATTATCTTCAAAAACGAATTACTTCACTCTTTTTGTGGACCTACCGCCGTGGGGGTGAGGGGAGCACATTTTCCCTAGTGTTTTAATATGAACGGCCAAGAATTTGAAATTGATAAAATAAACGTTCATGGCCGGGACCGGTCAGAGTAAACAATACGTCCAGAGTGAGAGTTACGCAAGCTTCGTTTCTGTATCTCGCGGTTCCTTCGTTTGCTGTTGCTGTCATAGTTTGGCGTCTATGCCATGGTTTCCAGTTCGCCTCAGTCTGTGGACCACCTAAGGAAGTTGGGAGGTATTTAGCTCGGTGCTTTACGTATAGCTGCTACAACTGTGTGCCTCTGCTTGTTGCCGCCCGCCCCCCGCGCGCCTGCCCCCTCCCTTATGATGCATAGGCACATGTATGTATTTTATCGATAAGGATACTAAACTACTAACCGCCGCCAAGGGTGGCCATATGAGGAGAGCAAAGACCGCGCTTCAAGCTGGAGCGTACGTGGGTGGATCTCCGCGGCTAGCTTGCGCGCCTATCGTGGTTGCCACCCAGGTCGATAATGTCGGAATGATCGTATGGTTACTCGAGCGGGGGGCAGATCCCGACAAGGCTGCTTCTACGCATGTGTCATGCCCAAGTTCGGACATGGCTGTCGCAATTCCTGGCGAACGAGCCCTGCTTATCGAGGCCAGTAGCGGGTGCATCGAAATCGTTCGTTTGCTGTTAAAGTGCTCCCTCACCGATTCCAACACCACTGATCACAAATGCTGCGCCCCACTCTTTACTACTTGCCACAGTCCGCACGCCGACATGGAAGTGGTGCGGTTGCTGCTGGAGGCGGGCGTCGACCCAGCCTTGGCAGACAAAGACGGGTGGGTCCCTCTGCACGGGGTAGCCTGAAATGATCACATGGACTCGGTTGACGTGCTATACTCGTCAGCACCCGTCACGCTGAATGGCTGCACTACACGAACTGCCAAAGCGCCGCTCTTAATCGCGTACGGCGAAGGCAACGAGAGCATGGTGTCCAAGCTAGTGTCGCTGAGGGCGATGCACGCGATGCCCCCGAACGAAAACGACGCCTGTCCGCTCATGACAGCTGCAAGACTGGTGCTCCGGTAGGGGGTTCACAATTAGGTCCATCATTTTCAGCCGATCAGAGCCACTCGGAAGAGTTACTACCCCACTTGTTTGCAGTCTTAAATAGCGTTTACTCGTTTTGAATTCGCGACAGCGGCCACTTCGAGATTGTTGTCACGTTGCGCCAAACCAAACCAAAATTTAAAAAAAACGTTTTTTTGGAGGGAGATAATGAGTCACTCGTCCAAGTCACCAACACGCGGTAGTGGAAATGAGGGTAGCCCCCCGTACTGTAGCACCAGTCTGCTGCACGGAGCACACGGTAAATATAAGTACTGGGGTGGGCGGTTGTTCTGTATCATAAATAAGCTCAGTGGAATTACCCGTTTTCTGTTCTCTTATCTCGTATCTTTACGGAAGTAACCCTTACCTGTACCAAATCAACAGCGGCAATCCTTGCGCATATTTGGTTGTAGTATACCCTGCTGTAGATTCAGGGTGTCAGAGTTGTGCCCTCCCCCCCCCCCCAATCCCGCTACGTACGAACTCAGCATATATAAGAAGGCAGTGCTACGAACGCTGGAGAACGTGAATCGTTCGCTCCAACTCCTGCACCCTGTATCATACTCGACTGGGCTCACGCGAAAACAATCAGTGGTCAGTACGTTGTTTGGCACACACGAAGTTCCTGGTGACGGCTTAGTTCCAGATATTTTCAGAGGGTCCCCAGCGACAAGGCCATGCCAGAAGATAAAAAACATAATTTAGCACAACTTCGCCAATAGGGCCGATTTCAAGATCAATCGTCGAGAGAGGTAGGGGTCAGGGTTCGTGTTCGGGTTAGCGTTCGGATTCGGTCGGTCTAGCCAAACGGACCAGCAAAAACGAAGCTGGAACAATGCTGTGCACTTCCGCGTCGACCGCACGTTGGGGCAAAGTGCCAGGTAGATATCACCAGCCCCGAGACGAAAATATGCCAGGACACGGGCAGGTAAGGGAAACCGTTCACCGTCATGGGTGGGGGGCCGATTGTACCAAGATAGAACAATAGATCCTAGCGGTTTGGCGTCCGTCAGGGGGAGGTTATGGGTATTTGCACGGGTCGTTCCTCCGGGTGCAGTCTAGGCCGCTGGACCATATGAGGCGGGACTCAGTTAGCCCAGGACTTCACGGTATTATTTGTATGGAACCTGGCCACCGTGGTACCCCCCTGGACGGGACCCAGCCCCCACGGGACTCAACGGGATTGTTTGTACGGGATTCGGCCACCGAGGTACTCCCCAGGACGAGATCCTGTAACTACATGATTCGATGGGATATTGTGTGCGGGATCCGGCTACAGCGGTACTACACGGGATTTATATATGTGGCGTCCCCAACCACCACGGTCTTCAACGATATTGTTTTTGTTTCCGGACTCGGCTACACGCGATGTTTCAAGGTGCTGTGTTCTGCGACCACGACGACGGTGGTACACGCGTGCGGTCTTGTGCGGGATCCGACCCCCACGGATACTCCGCGTTTTTGTACGAAGCACGAATAGACATCAGACACCTAACACGTTTTCTCGACAATCTCGTCGATGTTTATTGAGAGCTAAGGGGCACGAGGCATTTCTTTGAAGATTACGAAGCAAGGAACTACAGTAAGCGGCACGAGACATTGTCCGCAATACACGATCGATACCACACCTTCCTTCGGCAAACAACAACAGCAACAAAACGTCTGGCTTAGCCCCCCCCGCGAGCAATACATCGTACGTCATGCTTTCTATGATCGATTCATAAGAGAGACACATGAGAAGCGTTAACAGACTACTGCTACGGTAGGGGGGGCACTTATTATAGGTTATTTCGTTTCAGCCGATCTGGAGCACTCGGAACGGTGACTACCCTGATATTTTGCAGTGTTCAGCTTTAGAAGTCCTTTGGGACCCCGAGGTAGCCATTAAAACATAGATGACTTTGACGCGACCAACAGTCTACGAGCAGAGTGAGCGCCCAGCAGCACGGGGAGGGTCATGTTGCGCCCGGGTCGCACGACTCCTTGCATCGTAACTCGGACACCAGTCTGTTTTGTCCCCCAACCACGCAGTGGCCGCAGCCGTAATCGTCACTTTAAACACCAATTTTCTCCTTTGAAGGCCCTAGAGGGTTAATGTGTTTTTCTTGTTTTGCGATGTGCACCACCTTGGGGTTGCTCGTTACGCTACGCCAAAACAAAACGGAAATAATCCAAAATTGGAGAGAAGAAACTACTCCTGTAGACACATTTCCGAGTGGCCCACACGCGGTAGTGAAAATGGGAGCACAACCCTCACCGTAGCACCAGTCAACATCTGCATAGGAACGGGATTCGTCTTACCTTCGTTCACGGGATTCGGGATATGCCATATTGGAGAGAGATTTGTTTGTGCCGGAACGGGAGTCACGTTTTGGTTGCCGTGGGAGTGGGGTACAAGTAGGTGCGCGGGATTCGTTTGTGCGGAGGGGTGGGGCTTCACATGTATCACGAGACCATGGGATAATCCCGAATCCCACACAAATGGGTGGGAATACTCCCACGGGAAAAATCGCCAGGAATGCCGTGGAAAGTTTCCGTCTGTCAAGGAGTAAAAGTGCTATCTCCCGACACCGTAGCCGAGAAAGGCCAACTCTGACAAGCCTAAACGCGAACAAAATACGGGCATTCATAGGAGCGCGCTCACCTGCCGACGAGCCTCACGAACAGCTCGCTAGTGTTCTTAGTCAAACTGTAGATTATAACACCACCAACAACAGGGGGGGCTTCACGGCAGCGGGAGACGAGATGATAACAGCAGCAGCATTGCCGCCATCACCGCAACCACCGGCGTCCGTGTTTTCTGCATCGGAGGGGCATGACCACGATCGACCTCGGTACGCCGGGGCACGCTGCAGCATCCGGCGAATGGAGATTTCCTTCACTTGGTCCATCCGAACCTCGTCATCCATGTAAAGACCCATCCCGATGACGTCTCGAGGGTTACGCCCCTCGGAGTCACAGGCTGCCACGTCGGCCCCCGCCCCGAGAAGAACGCTCTCCACTTCAGGGTAGCTAAACCCAGGGCCATAGTGAAGCATCTGGTTGCCCTCGTAATTGATATTCGCGCACCATGCCAAGCGTCCCTCCTCTCCGTCCGCCGCGAGCAAGAGCCGAAGGATTCTTGTCTGTCGGTAGCGAACGGCTTTGTACAGAGTGTTTTGACCCATAGCAGTTTGCAAACTGCCCTTATCCCTCCTTCGTTGATCAAGACCCACACTGTACCCGCAAAACATTTGCCTGTGGCTAACGAGAGCGGACACAATCCGCTTCCGTCCAGGGGCATCCGCTGCATCGCACCCAGCGACAGCAGCTTGGACACCATACTCTCGTTACCTTGAAAGAACGCCAAGAAGAGAGGCGGTTCGCCGGTGTCAGCGCAACGGTTCAGCGTGGCGGGTGCTGCGGTGTATGGCATGTCCACCAAGTCAATCTGATCGGTTAGGGCTACCCAATGCAGGGGAACAAACCCGCTTGCTCTGCCAAGGCCAGGTCGGCGCCTGCCTCGAGCAGCAACCGAACCACATCCACGCAAATGTCCCGGCACGAGCAAGCCGACATGAGTGGGGTGTACATAGTGATGTCGGTGGCGTTGGGATCGGCGCTGACCCACTTAGCAGCCAGCGAACGATCTCAACTTCTTCGGTCCTAGCCGCTACATACAGAGCCCGATCACCAGGCACGCATATAGTAACAGACTTGTCGGGATCTGCCCCTTGCTCGAGTAGAAATTCGACCATGCTGGCATGTTTGGCAATGACGACAGCCGCGATGGGTGGCAAGCGTTGCTCTCGGGGCCTTTACTTCGTCAAGGTTTCTGTCACGCACGACCCATAGCAATTTTATGCCGCTCTTGTCAGAAGACATGCCCGGTACACGTATCTATCAGCAGTGAGGGGGGCGAAGCAAACGCAACAACGGCACACCAGAGCACACCTGCAGCGCCTCCCTGTATGCCTCTTGCTTGCGTGGCCCACAGCTTGAGACACGGAAACCGCTTGACGAACCAGCCAACACGCGTCAGAACGCAGAGACGCTGGTCTCCATCGTAGTCTGATTCCTGATGCATCCCCGCCGTAAACATTCATCAATAATATCCTCGAACTCCCAGAGCCAATTTTCGTTCAGAATTCGAGTGGCTGCTGGTCGATGACCAATCTCTGTCTGGTTGCTGCTGCTGATACTGCTACTGCTGCTGTTGCTGCCGCTGTAGCGCAGTTTGGAATCGTCATCAAGCTGTTCCCTCAGCCTGTGGAGTACCGAAGTTCTGTGCTACGTACTTACCTGGTAGCTGCTGTGCTTCACCCCCCTCCTGATATCATAGGTGCGGCATCAGGTACGAGTATATCTTCTGTAGTGACTGGTCTCCCATTTTCTGTGTTTGATAGATGCATTGTGCAGTGAATGCCGCGTTGGGGGCTAGATCGAGGTTGAAGGAGTATACATAGCAAACATTCGTGACTACCAACCGTGGCTGCCTGCATCGCCAATCGTGCATGCCATGTCGTCGGTCTTTCGCCCGAGAACGAAAGGAATCGTCGAATCAAACAGGAATCATAGCATTCCATTCCGCGAGCAAGGCGTTGTAAATCCTGCGAGGAGGTCCCTCAGCAGCTTGAAGTTGATCCTTGACCCCTGCAAACTGCAGGCCATTTTTCGTCGCCCCCCACCCCCCACTCTCTCCTCACTTCCCACACAGCAACATCACGTCCTCCACCTCCGGGCACTCCTCGTCACGCACTCCGCCGGGAACGAACATCATCGGTATCCATATATCGCCGCAGCTAGGTGCGCCCTCCCATCGGCGGCTATCGGCTGCTGTCCTCCTCGCTCCAGCGTATCGACACGCATATTTTCAGTCGTCTGTGGTTCGCCCATCCCTGTATCTCGTTCCAAATAATGTTGAGTCCCAACCACTCCATCGGTCGTACTCACAGCGCTGACTGAAATTAAAAAAAAAATCACTCGAGCAAGGCAGTGCCTAGAGGGGAAGAGCCAGATCCTGACAGGCCTGTTGTCAGAGTCGGGATGGACATATACCTACGTCACCCTACAGTAGTAGATGAGAATGAGAACGTACCGGTACTATCTCCAAGTTGGCTACGAAGTTGTGATAACCGCTCGCGAGAACCGCAGCATCAAAACGGCCGCATGATGACGTGTGTGGCCTTTTGGCAGTAATGGATCTCTTACCATCCCCGATTGCGGAACATGGGCATATGCATGCCATTTTCTTTTCTGCGCGGGAGTTGCTATTTTCCGTGTGGTGAAAAGTGAGTTTTTCGTTTTCTCTATGATACCTGGTATGTTACGGCAGTGTGGTCCGGTATTTACTGCGTATTGCGCACCCGAGGAAATCGGAGTTCAGGTCAAATACGTTAATAGACAGGTTCGGAAAAAACAAAACTCAAACACAGCTTGCTCGGGGACGTCGTTGCTCAGAGGCTGTCGAAGTCTTGCCGCATAAACGAGGTAGTACGGCTAGCTTGCCGCATAAACGAGGTAGTACGGCTGAACGTTTCCCTGAGCACAGACCTAGGTCAAGGTAAGGGCCCCGAAAACAGCGGCCTCTCTTGAGCAAAAATCTACTCTGGTACTATGCCCAGGGCACAAAGCACAAGTCGGTAAAAAGGTGCCTGCACTATCACACAAGATGCCTGGGCGGACGCCGACTCGGCGCCACAGCGTGGCGTTATATCGCGTCCTCGTAGTACAGCGAGATGTCATGCACGATACAAAAAAAACACATTTTTGTCGGGTGTGACGTGTGCCTCCTTTTTTTGTGTTTATACAATAGGTTGTGGACTTGGCTGTCTTCCTGGGGCCCCGACTGAGTTTTATTTGGTATGTTTTCCTGCCCAACTGTGGCCTCCTTGTTCCTTTTCGTGACCACGGGCGGCACTGTGGCGGTTAATGTGAGAACAACAAGGGCGACAGGACGCGCCCTCTCCTCGAACCAGCCGTTTTTTTTGTTATGCTTTGGGGGCGAAACAATACGAGCAGCGGTCGACCTCGTCTGCGATAGATATCAGGTATACCAGGTAGTAGGCAGGAGGAGGTGAAGAATGCTCGCACTGGATTAGGAAATGGAAACAAGCAACCCCACCCTGGGCGACGGTGAGGAGGGTGGCGGCGGCGAAGAAGAATAAGATGTGCGAGGCGGACGCCGACTCGCCAAAGCGTAGGGCGGCCGGGCGCGCCACCTCCTCCAACGAGTCATCGTCTGGCGTCTGTGAGAACGTCTACGTAGTATCCGTACAGCAGGACGATCTCAGCCAGGCGAAGCGAACATGGCGTGGAGGATGCTCGCCACGCAGGCAGGAGACCAGGCAAAAGACGACACGCAACGCCGAGATGGGTGAAGGCGTGAAGAACGTTACCAGCGGAGAACTTGAGAAAGGGGCCGAGCAGGGGAGGGGGGAGGTCTCGGCGAAAGCTGGTGGAACACCGTGCGTGGTGGACCGGCCCCAAGCTCGAAGCAATGAAAAACCCGTCAAACAATGAAATATTGAGCCTATGAGACACGTCATACTTTCAATGTTCGCCCTTGAGCATGCTGAGCGGATTCGAAATCCTGGAAGCAATCACCATGAGCACCGCCCCTGGAGGATTCTACGGTAGGGGTATTGTTCCATGTTTTTCTGCGGCGCCTCAATAGAGGAGCTCTCTACCTTCCCCGAAACCTGGCTTTTGGGAAAAGCAACTGAACGGATATCCCGACAACCCCATGACTTAGGTATACGACGAAGCATGCTGTAAAATAATACCGAGGTTGGGAAAGTTCGTCAAGTTAAGGAACCATGTTTGTCAGAAACAAATTCCCCCAAAAGCGTTACCCCCATCGTAGCACGATTCAATTGAAATCGAAGAGAAGTGGGACGGGCCTCCCTGAGCATACAGTTTTTGTTTATATTGTTATTTTCGAAAGCTCGCTAATACCCAGTGAAAGTGTGTAAAGATTGATGGCGGTGCTAGGCAGGGCTTGAGCAGAGGTGCGCAGCTACGAGTACTCTGCTGCTGTGCCGCACCGCCAAAACAGGAGGTTTCCAACGTAGATGTAATGGCTGTTCGTCAGGAAACAACTGTCTGAGCTCAAGAACCGCTAGGCATTCGAGATCCTCGTGCGAATTTCAGCACCGCGCAAGAACCGCAATCGGTATGGTGCATCCCTGATACAAAATTAGGGCAGTGTCCTCAGAATGTTTGGCACGGAAACTTTACGTCGGGATTGCACGGGATCGGGACTATCCCACAGTTCCGTGAAAAAATGGAATTCCGTTGCCGTCCAAACCGATCCCGTGCAAATTCTGATATCCCGATCCCGTCCGAGGCGACCCTGTGAAAAATACCGATATCCCGATCGCGTCCAACCAAACCCCGGGAAGCATTGCCCAATCCCGTGGTTTCTCAGTCCCTTGCCGTGCAGACCCGCAGCAATATTGATATCCCGAACCCCGTCCACCGTGGTCCCGCGCTTGTCTGTGCAACCAGTATTCGTAAGTCTCTTGTTTTTTTTTGTACTTCATGTGGTGTGCTCCATAATACCAGGTACCACACTGCAGTATACCGGGTACTGTACAAGACAGTCCTTATTGGATACGCAATAAATGTAGGTAAATTGCGTTGTGTTTTTACACCATTGGCCCTTGTGTGCAACCCCGCTAGAGACCGGGTAAAACCACCCCCGCGCATGCACTCGTACTTGGCTTGCGTTATGGATCGAGATATATTTTTATAGTTCTAGGTTCGATAGATACGACGTACCGGGGTATGTGTTATGGTATTGTCCTGTTTTCTGCTTTGAAAGGAAAGGAGTAGTGTCGAGGGCGGCGTGCTTTGGCGGTTTCTTCATAAGTGGCTGATATTGCTCGCCGTACCCGTTGCTTTGCATCGTTGTTATATTTGACTGTGCGCTCGCTGTTAGTGTACCATGTATGTCCGGCAGTAACACTATACAAGTATTTTTGCTCAGTGGAAATCGGGAAGTTCGATGCAGCATCGCCGCCACAGCCAAGATATAAAATATTTTGTGTGTGTGTGTTTTTTTGTCATGAGGGAGGTGTATCGTCGATTGTGTCTTGCGGCGTACGCCGGATACAGCACTGCTTTCACAATGGATATTTAACGAAGGTCGACCTGGAGTACAAGAATACCATGGTATCCCGTGCCGTCGGATTCGGCGCAAAGCATGCCGTGAAGTCCCGATGTTGTTGAATCCTGTCCTGTGGTTTACCGTGGTTGCTGAATCCCGCGTAAAATACCCGTGGAGTCCCGTGACGAATGGATCCCGTGCTGCGGTGTCTCGTAGTGACCAGATTCCCCTCAAACACTACCGCAAAGTCCTGGGAACATTTCAGCCTAAAACCACCCGCAAACAAATAACCACCACGGAGCACCGAGAAGTGCCCTAGAAACGTTAGAATAAAAACACACCGAAAGTGGCACACCCAAGCTTGAGTCCCTGGTGAACATCCTGTATATAATACGAAGTACATGTATATATAATTTGTATGTCAAGGGCGAAGAGTTGCAGCTTATCGAATAAACGTTTATGGCCGGGATCAGTCACAGTAAACAATACGAAGAATGCCAGACTTAGGGTTTTCGTTTCTGTACATCGTGGTTCCTTCGTTTAATATTGCTGACATGGTTTGGCATCTACTGTATGCCATGGTATTCCACTTCGTCTCAGTCTGTGGACCATCTCTGAGAGTTATCATGTTTATAGTTCGGTGCTATCTATATAACTGCTACAACTGTGTGCCTCTGCTTGCTGCCCCTCCCCCCGCCGCGCGCGCGCGCGCGCCTGCCCCCCCCCCTTCTGATGCATAGGTACGTTGATGTCTTCTATCGATAAGGATAAAAAACTACTGACCGCCGTCAAGGGTGGCAACATGAGGAGAGCAAAGGCCGCGCTTCAAGCTGGAGCGCACGTGGATGGATCTCCATGGCTAGCTTGTGCGCCTATCGTCGCTGCCACCCTGGTCGATAATGTCGGAATGATCGAATGGTTACTCGAGCGGGGCGCAGATCCCGACAAGGCTGTTTCTACACGTGTGTCCGGCCCAAGTTCGGGCAAGGCTGTCGCAATTCCGGGTGAACGAGCTCTGCATATCGCGGCCAGGACCGGGTGCACCGAAAGCGTTCGCTTGCTGTTAGAGTGCTCTCTCACCGATCCCAACGTCATTGACAACACAGGCTGCACGCCACTCTTTACTGCTTGCAACTGTACGCACGCTCGCGTGGAAGTGGTGCGGTTGCTGCTCGAGGCGGGAGCCGACCCAGCCTTGGCAAACAAAGACGGGTGGGTCCCTCTCCACGCAGTGGCCGTAAAGGGCCACACGGACTTGGTCGACATGCTGTACGCCCGAGCACCCGCCACTCTGAAGGGTTGCCGCCCTACAACTAATGACGCAACACCGATATTTCTGGCGTGCAGCGAAGGCAACGAGAGGATGGTGTCCAAGCTGGTGTCGCTAGAAGCGATCAACGCGATGCCCCCGAACGAAAATGACGTGGTTTCGCTCATGATAGCTGTAGACAGAGGTTTCGCTGGCGTGGTGCGAGCCCTTCTCTTCGAAGGAGGGATAAGGGCTGTCGGAGGCGAGACGGAGTTCGTCAACGCGCTGTACAGTGTCGTTAAGGTCGGCCCGCCCAGAATTCTCCGGCTGCTGCTCATGGTGGACGGAGAGGAGGGGCGGTCGAAATGGGTCAACGCAAGCGATCCCCAAGGCATTCCCCTTCTGCATTTCGGCGCTCTCTGCTACTACCCCGCCACGGTGAGCGTTCTCCTCGAGGCAGGGGCGGACGAGGCGGCACGGAACTCGCAGGGGCTTACCCCTCTAGACGTCATCGAGAATTCTCTCCGCATGGATGATGAAGACCAGATTGATCGGAGGAAGGGGTTCGCCATTCACCAGATGCTGCAGCGCGGCCCAGCGTACAGAGCTCGATCGTGGGCGTGGCCCTCTGGTGGAGAAGCGGATTCAGGTGCTAGCGTTGATGGTGACACTCCTCCTGCAGCTGCTACTGCTGCTGCTGCTGCTGCTGCTGCTGCTGCTGCTGCTGCTGCTGCTGCTGCTGCTGCTGCTGGAGTCCTTTCGAGCTCGCCCGCCGTGAAGACCTCCCACAATAATGGTGTGCGAATCTTCCGGTCGAAGAAGAATTGGGTAAATAGAAGCAAGCTCTTTGTGAGGCTCGTCGGTAGGTAAGCGCTGTCGTAGCTGGTTGGTTTTGTTCGAGTTTTGTTTTGTGAGAGCTCTATTGGTGCGAGAGGGGAGGGGTGTCTACCGCTGTGAACAAAACGCGGTAGTGGAAAGAAAAGTTCCAAATATCGTTCGTTATGGTTTCTGACTCCGGCCTACCTGGCCCGACCCGAATACTAACCCTAACCCTGACCCTAACCCCAATCCGTCTCGAGTTTTGTCAAACGGGCCGTGATCGGTGTATTTGGTGCCGACAATGTGCAAAATGTGTGTTTTGTGTTTTTTTTTGTTTACCTTGTCGTAGTCGGCCCCAGGCTGGTTGGTGCCTATGTCATTGTGACGTTCCTGGAATCAGCTGCCATTACGTATAGGAACTTCTTGTGAGAAAAATCACTTTTTCTTGACTAGGGGCGAAGACTACCATGTACGTATAAAGCCCAGACTGATTTTCACGTGCGCTGAGTCGAGTAAGATGCAGTACATTAACAACAGATCGTTTCGTTGTTTTTGTTTGTCTGGCTTTTGTATTACCGTCTTACAATTTGTGTCGAGTACGTACCCGTACGATAGCGCGAGGGGGAGGAGAAGGAGGAGAGCTCTCCGTTGAAACCCCGGGCCTAGCGTGTAGTACATCGAACAAACTAGACAAGGATCAGACCACTACAGATTACATGCAACCAGGGGCTAAACTAACGAGTAGTTATGTAACCAAGCACGTCAGACAGCGACGCGTGCTACGATAGAGGGTGCACTTTTTGGCGGATTTTGTTTCAAAATAACGGGGATCCTTAACCCAATATCGTCGGGGTATCATTCTTGTTTTGCAATACTGGTATATTTTGTTGTATACCTATAGAACAGGGCTTTGTTAATCTAGTGGCACTTCTGGTTTGCTCAAAAACAATTTGTGGGTCAGGTACAGAGCTCCTAAAGTGAAGAGCATCAGAAAATAACTGGTGCACCTCCATCGTAGCATGGGTCCAGCGTGGTGCTAGTACAGTAGTGGCGGGCAATCTTCCTCCTTGTACTCACGACAGTGCACAATAGTGGCAGTTCTTCGTGTAGCAGCCGTATGCGGCTTCGAGAACGTTAACGGCGGCCGTACTCTTTTTGCCGCCTATAGCACACAACATAATATTTCCTTGTAATTAGAAACAGCACAACGAAGCCAACATAAGCCGTGTCCCTCCCGTACCCGCTTTTTTCGTCACAGGTATTGCGCAAAGGACTAGCGGTTCATTTTTTGTGACGGGGAAAATAATGACTGGCCGATGTCAGGGTGCTTCTGCTGCTACTGCCGTTGATATGCCGTTTTGGCTCCGCATGGAAAGGTAGATGTTGCCCTTGTGCCCGTAGAAGCGCGTGGTGACTTTCGTCACTCGCCTTGATTCTTGTTGAAAATTTGGTGTACCGGACGAACAAGATTGCACGCTGTTGCTGCCGCAGCGGTCGCATCACGTTGCGCTCACATGGACAGAGCCGAGTACAAATTCTGTTAACGAGTCCAGAAATAATTTTGGTTGTTTTCGTCAAGAACGCCCTTTCTGGGTGTAGTAACAATAATTTGGTGAGTTCCAAGCCCTTGTTGCGCTGAGGCCTTTGCACCAATGCTGTGATTCACACCATCAAGGCCCGAGAGATCCGATCCATGGTCACGGTGTGCAACCCCCCTACTGCGTCGTTTGAGGTATTTCCTTTGCTAAAGTGACAGCCCCTGGGGCTATGATCGTGTCCTCCACTTTGAATGAGATGTTCTAGGTATCGTACTGGCTGAGCTTTGCACCCGTTCTACGGGTCGCCATGTTCCTCAGGTTTCAACTTCCGTCGAGGACACTCGACGTGAACTCGTTGATAGTGCCTAACCGTTACCAGCATCCCAAAGTAGAAATGCATGAACATCGACTGTTGGTGTAGGTACCGAACGTTGCTCAAACACTAGCTTGTTGGTTTAAGAACAGAATTCGCTGAAACCCAATCGGTACATGCACTACACAGTAGAAGCTGTACGTGGTTGATGCGGATAACGAGCGGATGTAAATATCTCGTTTGTCCAGTCCCAGGTATCGCTCTCTTGTTCGGGGAACGGCGACCGTCACGGGATAGTTTGGGGGTTCTGCCTTTGCATGGTGCCTTATTTTGAATAGAAATAGACAGCTAGCCCGGTCAATCGAGCTAAAATATCCACACGAAGCTCTGTATTAATGTAAGCCCTTAACTCAACGGAAGTCCGAACCCTTGCAATAAAATGATGCTTCTACGAGGATGGCGCCGACACCCTGCTGGTGCAGTATAACATACGGAACAAGTTAACCCCCTCCTCGTCCTCCAGCGGTTGGATTCGAACAGCCAAGTGACGACGAGTTAAAACAAAATGATGTGTCCGCTGCTGATGGTGCGACCGAAGGGTCAAGCACTTCAACCCGTCCCGATACGTGACATGTTGGCGTCGCCGGCACCCTTTCCATGCTCGAGCGATTATATCATGTCAGTCAACTCACAAAGCTTTCAGCGCGGTCGGCGTGGTGCACGTGTGCACACGGTGGTGAGTTCGTCAGACGTGTGCTGCTCTACGGTAGGGGGGGGGGGGGGGGGTACCTTTAGGTCCGTTTGTTTAAACCGATCAGACCCGTTCGGAAGAGTGACTATTCGTACCCACATCGGTTTGCAGCATTTAGTTTTTTTTTAATGTTTTTATGGTTTCGCAACGTGTACCACCTTTGGATCTTGTTTAGTTACTTAGTTACGCTGCGCCAAAAAACAAACATTATCAGATTTGGAGAAAGGTGGTGAGGCACTATCCCGAGTTCTCTAAGCGCGGTAGTGATACCGGGGTACCCCCCCCCCCGGCCGGGGGAGCGGGCGCCCCCGCCGCGAGAATCAAGCGCGCGAGCCGCCTGGGGAGACCGGGCGATGGTCCACACCTTATCTGCCCCTCGCCGTCCGAGGCCTTGGTGTTGCTCTCAATGTCAATTATCGACCCTCCCTCACCCATCGGCTATGTCACATAGAAACACCGTATCATAGAGTACATCCTCCACTACTCTACGCGAACTATGAATAGCTCGTGCTAAGCAAAAATATCCGTGTTTCGACTTCTAGCAACGGTTATTACGTCGTTCGTAAAAAACCAACCTGTCCTAGCAGGATCCCCATTCTTCCCGTCGGGAGTTACTTGTGATGCAAGGCTCCACAACCTTGGCTTGGTACGTCGTAAACAGGACCGTCCAAGACTAACACTGCTACGTTTCTTCAACCGACAAGGCCCACTGGGAGGATTGATCGCCCTGTTTTTTTGCAGCATTAAATAAATGTGTTATGCTGTTTGATTTCGCGATACGCACACCACGTTTCGACTGCGTTCTCAAGCTGCGCCCAAACCCCCCCAGAAAATGTCATATTTTGAGGGAGATGATACTGAGTCACTCGCCCGAGTGGCCTAACCGCATTATTCCGGGGGGCCGTAGTAAATAGGACCTAATACTGTTACGAGCAAAAATAGGGAAATATATGGGTTTTCGTGTCTGCAATAGGTCCTATTGTGCCTACAGTAGGCCTTTTTAACTATGGTCCAAATATTGTTAGCAAAAATAGAGAAATATATAGGTTAGGGTGTCAACAGTAGGTCCTATTGTGTCTACAGTAGGTCCTATTAACTATGGTCCCCCGAAATAGTTAAAATACACAATAGGGGCAGCTCCCCCATCGAAGCACGAATCACACACGGTATTTGTGCAGTACCCTGGTACATGGCTTGTCTCCCCGACGAACCCACGCGGGTCGAGATTGTGCTATTAAATAGTATGTTTCCCCCCGTTACAAGACCACGGTTAACAGGCACCACTCTTGGACAGAACCGTTCGTATAATAGCTTTGGGGTATAACTATGAAGGCCCAATAGGCACTACGTTTCCGACCAGACTGGAATATTTCGTACGGAGAACCGGCTCGAGGGGTCTTTGGACTTATCAAAGGCGTGTGTCCTGTTGCGGACGACGTAGATGAGCGGCACGGAGCGCACGTTGGCGGCTCTGTGGCCGGCTCTCTGCTGGAGAACTGGGCTCCCCTCCGTGGACATCGTGCTGCTCGAACGGTAAGGGCGCACCAAACGGTTGTTTTGGCTCCCTGCGTCAGGGGCTCTGTACATTGCGTGCTTCATGCAAAACAAAAATAATTTTGATCAAAACGGAAAGTGCAACCCGACAATGATCCCATATGACTACATAAAGTAAGTGTGAAACGAAAACATATGGTAAAACCGACATTGCATTCGCATGATTTTGGGGATTTCCTTTGAAGTAAGGGGCCTCGTTGGTCAGAAACAGGAGTTTGACAAAAACATGCTACCTATAACATAGCATGCATTCATGGTCGATTCTCGTTTATAGCAACTTGCTATATCTACGGGTACGGATCCTGTCCCGCAACCGACAGCTACAGCACCCCTTCACCGTCATCGACCAAGGCATCCCCTCTGCAAAGATTACGACCCTTTGACCATAATCGCCACACCTTTTGCGAAGCATCATTTTCCCGCGCCGCGAGGGCAACACCCAGCTCCACATGCAGAGCCAATCGGCAACAACAGCCGTAACACCCTCCCGACACCGAGCATCCACTTTATTGCCCGCAACTAGGCTATACATGGGACCTGGTACGGTAGGAGTTAGTCCTTCGCGCAATACCTGTCACAGAAGCAGCGGGCATGTGAGGAACATGGCTGTATTGTGTATTGCATAGGAATGTAAAATAGTCGACAAAGAGCATACCGCGGCCGGTAACGTTCGAAGCCACATACAGGTGCTGCACGAAGCACACTGTAAATATAAGTACTAGATCTAACAACTGAAATGGATGGTTATTCTGTATCATAAATAAGCTCAGACACATGCTACGATATCTCTAGGTACACCTTATTTTTTCTAAGGTCCCCCACTTGGGGGCTCTGTACCTCATACAAAACCCAGCTATAAGAAATATTTTGAGCTTCACCCGATAAACCATCTCGTGTGCTACGTGCACAGCTAATTATAATGCAAACCAAGAACGGAATCCCGACGATTTTGGGTTAAGGAGCTCCGTTGCCCAGAAAGCATTTTGGCCAAAAAGTGCTATCTCTACCTCTATCGTAGCACGCGTCCTTCAGTGAAATATAACCGTTGTCTGTGTTCTTATCTCATAGATTTACTGAACTATTCCTGGCATCTACCAAATCAAGAGCGGCAATATTTATACATGTTTAGTGGTAGTTTGCCTTACTATAGATCCAGGCTCTCGGAGTTGGGCTCTCCTCCTCCCCTCCACGCTACGTATGTACGAACTCTCGACATATATATACTTCGTATGTGATATATTGTACTGCAGTGCTATACGAGCGCTGAAGAGCGTGAATCGTCCGCTCCAACTTCTGCACCGAATCATACTCGATTCGGCTCACGCGAAAAACAGTGTGGTCACTACGTTGTTTGTCACACACGAATTTCCTGGTGACGGCTTACTTCTACGTGGGTATCTTCACAGGGTCCCCAGCGATAAGGCCATGCCAGAACACAAGAAACCATATTTTGCACATATTTGCCAATCACGCCGATTTCAAGACCTAAGACCGTCGAGACGGATAGGGGTCAGAGTTAATGTTCGGGTTAGGGTTCGGATTCGGTCGGTCTACGAAGCCAGCCGGATCAGCAAAAACATAACTGGAACTCTGCTGTACAGTTCCGCGTCCACCGCTCTTTTGAGCGAAGTCCCAGGTAAATATCAGCAGCCCCGAGGCGAAAATATGTCAGGAGACGGGCAGTGGAAACGTTCACCGTCAAGAGTGTGGGACCGATTGTACCACGCTACAATAGACCCTAGCAGTTTGGTGTCCGTCAGGGGAAATGAACGGACATTTGCAGGGCATTCCTTTGGGCGCATTCAATACCTCAGGACCATATCAGGCGAAACTCAGTTACCCCGGGACTTAAAGGTACTACTTGTATTGGATCTAGCCAGCGTGGTACCCTTTGGGGCGGGTCTCAGCCACAACGGGACACAACGGGATTTTTTGTACGGAATTCGGCCACCGCGGTACTCCCCAGAACAAGATCTACAGTCACTATATACAGGATTCAATGATTTTTTTTTAAGGGATCCGGCTACCACGGTACTACAAAGGTTTTTTTTAAGTGTGCAGCGTCCAACCACCACGGTACTCAACGACGTTGCTGTTAGTTCTGGACGCGCTACACGCGATATTTCAAGGTGTTGTGTTCTGCGACCACGACGACGGCGGTACGCACGTACTTGCGGCGTTAAACGGGATCCGACCCTCACGGATACTCCGCGTTTTGGTACGGAGCACAAAAAATAGACATCAACCACAGAACGCGTAATCTTGACAATCTCGTCGACGTTTGTTGAGCGCTAAGGGGCACGAGGCATTCATTTGTTGATTGCGTTATCGGAACGAAGGGGCGCGACATTCTCCGCAATACAAGATAAATACCACATCTTCCGTCGACAAACATCAACAAAGTAAGTATGGATTAACCCCTTAAGAGCCGGAAACGGCTTTTGGGGACAAAACTACTTGGAAACAGTGACAGACTCTTTTTGGGGTAGTAGAAGGGTTAACTCCCCTGAGCATCACTACATCGTACTCGCGCTGTGTACAACCAAACATACGAGAGATTCTTGAAAACGGTTAACATCTGCATAAGAACGGTGTTCGTCGTACCTTCATTCACGGGATTCGGGATGTCATTTCATGCGCGGGATTTTGTATGTATGGGAACGAGATATGACATATATATTGGAGAAGGATTTGTTTGTGCCGAAACGGGATTTACATTTTGGTTGCCGTGGTCCCAAGCGGAATATAAGCACGGTCCATTCAGGGCAATTTATCCTACCAGGTATTATATACCAGGTATATGCATCGTATAACGTTTCGGGCCACAATTTCGAAATACGACGAACTGGGCGGTAGTGCACCTACCTACAGTCGTGATCATCACCAAGGCCGAACGAAGAAATACTGCTTTGTTTGGCATTTTTTTTTATCGACTTCATCAAAATCAAGTACTTTATTATAGCTTGCCAAGGGCCAAAATCAGCAATTTCTCACAAAATCATGAATACCTTATCAAACTAGCGTTTTATTTTTTTAAGATAACCTGTTCCAACCGTAGAATGACCAGAAGAGGAATCGTGTTTCACCCTATTTGTTTAGGTTGTCTGTGGGTGGCTTTCACGAACAATTGGACGGCCTGTGACGTCCCGGACACCGGTGGTTTGCCCTTTTTTTTCGTTGAAAGCTACTTTTATTCAAAACGGAAAACAGGTCCAAGTAAGTGGCGAATTCCAAAACCTGTCGAAATGCACCCTCAGCTATATCTTCAGAAAAACGCACGAGTCACGCGAATGGAATCCGGGTTTTCAGGTTTAATGATCGTACAAAGGCAAATAAAAAAAATAAAAAAATAAAAAAATCAATCACCACCTTCGCGAGGAGACGGACGTTGCAGCAGTGTTTTTTGGTGTCAGAACTACTTTTGTAAGCGGTCATCACTCCTAGAAAACGTGCACTTTGGTGCTGGAGATTTCTGGAATTCTTCAACTGCATTGAATGTATGCGCGCGGGACTCGTTTGTGCGGGGAGGCGGGATTTCACACGTTATCACGAGAACCACGGGATAATCCCGAATGC
>JAYJME010000235.1:0-28484 GCA_036873775.1 Costaria costata | reverse complement strand
ACATCGAGCATCACGCCGGTGACTCACCTAACGGCGGACCCCCGCCCAAAACCCCACCACATCAAGGGACGCATACTGATGACCGTGTGTGGCCCTATTGGGATGCAGTCGTGCTCGACGCCTGGTCAAGACGGATCGTGGATCGGTTTACACGTCATGGCTTTTCGGGAACCGGCTCCGAGACGCAGGGCTGCTTGGGTCGATGGGCACGATCGGTGGCTGCTACGACAATTCCGTTGCTGAAGCGTTCTTCTCGATCTTGCAACGAGAACTCCTCGACCAGCACCAATGGGCCAGCCGAGACCAGCTCGCTGGAGCGATCTTTGACTGGATCGAAACCTGGTGCAACTCGAAACGCCGGCACAGCTACAGCAACGGGCTCAGCCCACTCGACTACGAAACCGCAAATGCGGCATAATCCCTAAACCAACCCGTCCCTGAGCTGGGTTCGATAGGAGCTTCGGGCTCGGCGACACTTTCGGTAGGACAGAGGCTCCTGCCCCACTGGCATGTGGCAAATTCAGTGGTTTCGGATCGGGAGCCTCACAAGCGCGACGCATTCTCCGAAGGGTTACGGCAGCCATCAGCGGGCTGCGATGTTATGCAGCGACACTCTGTCCATGCATACACGAACGCCGATAGGAACGAAGTGCCAATGGCCCATCGAATCAAAAGGCTAGTAGCGGTGTGTGTAGCTCTTGCCGTACTCCTTCCAGCGATGGTCACCATCGCCCCATCCGCCGGGGCCCAAAGCACTCCCAATGTCAATGTGGTCGCCACCAAGTTGGTCGACGGGGCTTCAGGCACCTACGACGCCACCGACGATCCTGGTCGTGACTCCAGCGGAACCAATGACCGAGTTCGCCGCCAAGACACGGTTACTTATCGTGTCGAATGGCAGAACACTGGAGATAACGCCACTGGAACTGTTGTGGAAATTCCGATCCCGGCAAACACGCTGGCCGTTGTCACAGCACCAGGCGGCTGCTCTAGCACGTCACTGGCAGGAGGTTCCATTACCTGCGTCATTGGCGATCTTGACGGAGGCTCGAACGGCTTGTTCGACTTCTCGCTGAGGCCTCAGACATTCTCGGAGGAGGGCGACGTTCTCAACGTGGACGTTGAGCTTACGGCAAACGAGCTTGTTGCTCCAGCAACCGCATCGGCCACTCCGGTAACCGTGACGATGGACATGAATGTCAACTTCCGTAACATTTGGACCCAATCAACAGGTTCTTCGTTCAATGGAGCGGAAACCGTGGCTTACCAAATCCGATACTCAGTGACTTCAGATTCAACGTATGGAAATGAACCAATCGGCATGGGAACTTCGTTCGTGATCGAAGTAGACGGTTTCGATGCAACTCTGGTTCCTGATGCAAACTTCCAGTGCGGCTCGGCTATTACTTGCACGGTATTGCCAAACGGCGACATCCTGGCAACGTTCGGCACCCGACGTGACATCGGCGCAACGGCTGCCTACATCGGCACCGGGTTCTTTACGTTCGACATTCCGTTGTCGGCACTTGAAGTTGACGCAAGCGGTCTCGCTAACGTCACTACCACTTTCAAGGACATTGAGCTGCTCGACCAAAATGGCAACATCCGCGCCAGCGTGTTTAACGGAACTGGTGATAACCCAGACGACGACACAACATCAAACGTTCTCAACGTGGGCGCAGTAAACCTGCACGTCGACACTTGGGCGCGGGAGCTGGGAGTCACGACGGACCCTCGTCTCGCTACGGGTAATGCACTCGATGACATTTCGGACGCCCGATTCGCCAACAGGGATGCGGTGCTGGACACCGGTACCCGTGGCACTGTCTTCGTCAGGCTTTTGTCCAATGAACTTGGAACACCTTCCACATGGACCTCGTGTCTTGCATGGGAGAACGACACAATTCATCTCTCCCCTTCATCTTTGGACGGGGCTTTCGACAACATCATCTTGGTTGACGATCGAGTTGCTGCGTTCTCTCAGGCAGATTTCCGAGTGGAGTATTCATCTGCTCTCAACGTGCCTGTTGACGAAGCTTCGTGTCTCGACGCTGACGCTGGCGCTGAAGGTTGGGTTTCCGACCCAAACAGCCTAGTCGGAGGTCCTGCCTCTGCTCAGGTAGCTCGGCTAGTTCAAGTCGATCCTGCAGCTGCCACATTGGGTGGCTCATCTGAAATCTATTGGGGGGTCAACCTCTTGCAAACTGGCACCGTGACTGGTGTTGAGTCCAACTACTCAGGCAGCGTAACTTTCAATAACGTCAGCTAAGTAGAAGTGGCTAAGAACGGCGGCGCGAGTCTGCGGGCTTCTGAAGCCAATCTTTTCGTACGAGGCTGGGACACCAGGACAGTTAACGCTGGTGACACGGCATCCACGCGAATTCAATACACTGTTTCTACCAAGGCAAGCCAAATTGATGATCGTGCAGACAACATTGTCGATGGCCTGCAAATGGAGATCGTCCTGCCTGCTGGCTTGGATTGGAACGGACTTGTTGACCAAAATGTCGGGGAACTGATTATCAAAGACCTGTCTGTCGTGCCCGACGCAGACGGCAGCACCACTGTCACAATCACGTTTGAAGATTGGGATTTCGACCAAGATCAAAGCGCCACTGGCTGGATCGGTGTGAACACGACGCCTCACCCACTATCAGTGGACGGCCAAACATACGACATGTTCCAGACCTTCACGGGCACCGATATTGACGACCGAGTATGGTCTCAGAACGTTGGGTTCGCAAAAGTCATAGCTCGTCAAAACGCCACCCTCGCAACGTTGAACGAGCCAGAAGTAAATGTTCAAGACAACGGTACCGACGTGGCGTTCGACCTTGCGTACAACAACTTCACCGCTTCGCCAATTGATTTCGACATGGCCGCAATCGTGCCGTTTGATGGCGGGCTGTCCAGTGTTGCCAACCGCATCGAGCTCGAAAGCCTCACGGTCAGCAACGGTGAAACCGTCTACATCACCGATACCGACCCCGCTGCGCTAGACGCATCTGATGGTCTGGTCGATGGCAAGTTCGATCCTGGTTACCCAGGTCTTGCTTCGACCCTTTGGTACGCAGCACCGGGCACCGGGGCATTTGCGTGCACCCTTGCCGACGCTGGAACGAACGGCTGCCCTGCACTCGCCAACGTGACCGCTTTCCGTGTCGTTGGATCAGCAGCACCCCTCGCACTCGGTCCAATTGAAGTTGTCTACAGTTCTGACTCGACGTCTATTGACGACCTTGTTATCAGCGCTACGTCAACTCGTGTCGATCCCGGCATCACGTCGCTGACGCTTTCGCCGCAGAACCGCGCGACGCTCATCGGCAGCAACTTTTTCTTTAAGGACATCAGTAAGGATGTTCTGTGGGTGGGGGACCAGGCCACGTTCACCTTCACGATTGCTGACCCATCTTCGACGACTACGCCTTCGCCTCTCGCAAACGTAGATTTCTTGGACGTGCTTCCCGCCGGACTTACGGTCGTGAGCGTTGACACCGCGAATCTCGCTGGCGCAGCGAACAACACCGTCATTGGTTCATCGACGATCGACATCGACAACATCACCGTTCCTTCTGGCACGTCTGTTGTCTTCGATGTGGTTGTTGAGTCGGCCAGCGCGTCCACTGGCGATTTCACGAACCAGGCGGCGATCTCGTCAACGTCAAACCTTCTTTCAGGGCCGGTGTTGTCCGATGACCTGTCCGTTGCCGGAGCGCAGGACCCGACCCCGTTCACCGTTTCGGCGGTTGATTCGGCAGACATCTCCGTGGCGATCACGGCACCTACGCTTAAGCCTGGCGAGAGCAACGAATTCGAAGCAACCACGTCCAACCTAGGAACCGCCGACTCGGGCACCTTTACCACCACGGTCACGATTCCTTCGGAATTCGTTATCGGCACGCTCCCTTCGGGCTGCACCGCATCTGGGCAGGTCGTGACGTGCGCGGGTGTAAACCTGGCAGTTGCGGCATCGGAGAGCTTTCAAATTCCGGTGAGCCTTCCAGCTACTCACGTCGGCCCAGTCGGGCCAGCGTCGGCAGAGGCCGAAGTTACCCAGTTGGGCGTTAACGACCCGGTAGCGGCCAACAACACCGCATCAGCAACAGCAGTGGTGCTCGATCTTGAAGCGAACCTCAGCGTGGAAGTGACTGGTGTTGAGCTGAAGCCTGGCGAGAACGGTGTTGTCGACGTTGAGGCCACCAACGCAGGCCCTGACGATTCAGGCACATACACCACAACCATTCTGGTGCCAGCCGAACTGGTCATCGGAACGCTTCCCGCTAACTGCAGCGCCGCCGGGCAGGTCGTGACGTGTGCCGGAACCAGCCTCACAAACGGCGAAACGGTGAACGTCCAAATCCCGGTCAGCCTGCCAGCTACCCACCTCGGAACCGTCGGCCTCGTCGAGGCCGAGCTAGCAATCACCGAGCCCGGCGTCATTGACCCCGACACCACCAACAACGCTTCGTCTGGCCTAGTGGGTGTGGCTGATGCACCAGTGACAATCGGTGGTTTCGTTTGGCTCGACGAGAACGGGAACGGAACCCGTGACACAGGAGAAACCGAAGTTGTTCCGGGCGTAACCGTGCTGCTACTCGACCAGTCCAACCCCGCTGCCCAATCGTTGAACGCCGGTGTGGTTCAGGCAGTGCAGGGAGCGGTCGTAGCGACGCTAGAGACCGACCAAAACGGAGAGTTCCTCTTCGATGGCCTGAGTGCTGGGCAGTACCGAGTTCTCTTCGAGCTCGACACACTTCCCGAAGGCACTTCATTTGGCATCTCACTCGCCGGAAACGACCCTGAACGAGACAGCGATGTCGACGAAGACGGACTGACGGCTGTCATCTCCACTGAGCCCGGAGACAACATACGCTCCATCGACCTTGGTGTGCGGAACAACGAGACCGAGACTGTTGAGAAAAACGAAGTCCCTGACCTCGGTGAAACGCCCGCAGCATTGGCGTTCACTGGCCCAGGATCAACCCGACTCGCATACTCGGCATTTGGACTCCTGCTCGTCGGGCTCGCCCTATTGGCACTAGGACGCCGACGCCGGGAAGCCGCAGAACTCGCCGGTTAAGCCACCTCGGGACTGAGGGTCTCGCCGCTGTCCGTTGGATCGCCAAGTTTGCAAAAGGCGAAGCGCTCAGGGATGCGTGCGCCATCTTGCCAAGCGGGAATAGTGACGGTGAGTTCGGTAGTCATGCTGTCCTATGGGGTGGAGAGAGGGTCTATGGAGTTGAAGAATTGTTGGGGTCAGTTGGTTTCGCCGACCAGCCAGCCGCTGCATGGGGTGCCATGAGCGTTCGGTCGCCGGCTCGCGCTTGCGTCGAGGAGATGTGGCGAATCTCGGTCGGTGTCTCAAGGCGCAGTTCGCCCGGAACCTCGGTGTTGGCCCGTTGAGCAACGACAACTTTGGGAAGGCGAGCAACGGCATCGTCGCGTTCCTCCGCCGAGCCGTAGTAGCCGACATTGTTTACCTGGAGCCACTTGTCCGCGCCCATGATCACGGCGTCGAATCCCGTGGCGATATCGACAATGAGCTGTTGGTCCGTGGTTGCAACGTGTAGCCAGTTGTACTCGGAGGCATCGGCGGCGAGCAGCGTCATTCGCTCAGGAAACGACGGCCCTGGGGGAGAGGGTTTGTCGAGGGCGACCTCGGAGACAACGAGGTGAACCTCGTCGAGGTCATGCTCTTCACGAGCGAGACGTGCAACTTCGAGATGCGCGATCGTCAACGGGTTGAAAGACCCGGGGAAGACGCCGCGACGTCGATTTGTGAGAACCACCCTGTCATGTTGCCTTGCACGGGGTTCCAAGGGCATACTCAGATCGTGAATTTCCGCCAAAACCTTGTCGTAGTCGTTATTTAGTACACGGCAATCTGCCGTGTACGTCGCCTTCCCAACCGGGAAGGCTTCTTGGTTTTTGGTGCGGGTTTGCATCACGTAGAACGAAATAGGAGCAAGAACATGCAGATGGATGGAGGACAGGCTCTCCTTAAGGCCCTCGAATTAGAAGGTGTTGATGTCGTCTTTGGTTACCCCGGTGGCGCCATCCTTCCCGTGTACGACTCGGTACTCGAGACTGGTCTCCGACATGTTCTTGTCCGTCATGAGCAGGGCGCAGGCCATATGGCTTCGGGTTACGCCCACGCAACGGGTAAGCCTGGCGTCGTCCTCGTGACCAGCGGGCCAGCAGCGACCAACATCGTTACGCCGCTGGCCGACGCCTACCTCGACTCGGTTCCCCTCGTTGCCATCACTGGCCAGGTTCCGTACAACCTCATCGGCACCGACGCCTTCCAGGAAACCGACACCACCGGCATCACCATGTCTGTCACCAAACACAACTACCTGGTGTCTGACCCCAACGACATTCCTCAGATCGTGCACGAGGCGTTCCACATTGCGACGCACGGCCGTCCAGGCCCCGTGCTTATCGATCTTCCAAAGAATTTCTCCGACGCCATGAACCCAGCGTCGGCCATGACCTGGAAAGACCCAATCCCGGTCGATCTCCCCGGGTTCAAGCCTGTCCTCGACGGCAAGCCCGAAGACATCACCGCAGCGATTGACCTGATGCTCAAAGCGGAGCGCCCCGTGCTTTATGTGGGCGGCGGCGTGCTCAACGCTCGTGCGGCCGACGAACTGCGGGCGCTCGCCGAGAAGCTCAACATTCCCGTCGTGACCACGCTGATGGCCCGAGGCGCACTGCCCGACAGCCACGAACTCAACCTCGGCATGCCCGGGATGCACGGCAACTACTCGGCAATCATGGCGATGCAAGAATCTGATCTCCTGATCGCCATGGGCAGCCGTTTCGACGACCGGGTAACCGGACGTCTCGACAAGTTCGCCGAACACGCCAAGATCATCCACGTCGATATCGACCCCGCAGAGCTCGGCAAGATCCGTCCCGCCGACGTTGCTATTCGTGGCGACGCCAAACACGTCATGAGTCAGATGCTCGACGAGATTGGCTCGCGATCGGCCGCCGATCACGGTGCCTGGCGCTCAACGCTCAGCGGATGGCAAGAGAACTACCCGCTTGCCTATGAACAAGCTGAACCGGGCGGCAAGCTCAAGCCACAACAGATCATCGAACGCCTCCATGCGCTTTCGCCCAAAGACACGATCGTTGCTTCCGGTGTTGGACAGCATCAGATGTGGGCCAGCCAGTACTGGAAGTTTGAACACCCGTACACCTGGTTGAACTCGGGTGGTCTCGGCACCATGGGGTATTCGATCCCCGCAGCGGTTGGCGCAAAGGCCGGTATGCCCGACCGCACGGTTTGGGCTGTCGACGGCGACGGTTGTTTCCAGATGACTTCCCAGGAACTCATCACTGCAGCGGTCGAAGGTATCCCGATCAAAGTGGCGCTTCTTAACAACACCTACCTCGGCATGGTTCGCCAATGGCAGGAGATGTTCTACGACGACCGCCTTTCCTCGGTCGACCTCAGCGGCCCCTACCCGGACTACATCAAGCTGTCCGAGGCAATGGGCTGCGTCGCTATCCGGGTCGAAGACCCCGATGAAGTCGACGCCGCTATCGAGCGCGCCAACAGCATCAATGACCGCCCGGTCGTCGTTGAATTCCTCACCGAACCAACCGAGAACGTGTACCCAATGGTTCCCGGTGGCAAGAGCAACTCCGACGTTCTTGTTCCACCATTTCAGCTAAAGGACCCCACCACCAAAGGACAGGGCGAATGACTAGCAACCCTCTGAATCTCCTTCCCGCCGAAACACACACACTGTCGGTATTGGTCGAGAACAAGGCCCGTGTTCTGGCCCGCGTTGCCGGGCTCTTTGCCCGCCGCGGTTTCAACATCGAATCGCTCGCCGTAGCACCGACCGACGAGCGCTTCAGCCGTATCACCATCGTGGTCGATGCCGAGTCAGCCCCGATCGATCAGATCCGCAAACAGCTCGACAAACTGATCGACGTGGTCGACATCGTCGAACTGTCGCGTGAATCATCTGCACTGCGCGAAATGGTGCTTGTGCGCCTCGATGTCGGTGACGAATCTAAGGTCGCAACCGTCGAAGCACTCGTTGAGGGTTTCAGCGGAAGCGTCGTACGCGTACGCAACACCCAAATGATGGTCTCGCTCTCGAGCAGTCCAGAAGATCTCGACGATCTGCTCTCTCAACTCCAACCATTTGGCATTGAAGAGCTCCAACGAACCGGTGCCATAGCAATCCCAGGTATCGAGTAACCTGCTCAGCAATTCCCTCCGGGGGCCGTTCAGGTCACGGAGACAGTTACATTCCCTCCGGGGGCCGTTCAGGTCACGGAGACCAATCCAATTCTCATACAAGACAGAAAGACAAACCAGTGGCAAACATCTACTACGAGAAGGACGCCGACCGTTCGCTGATAGCGGACAAGAAGGTCGCCGTTCTCGGCTATGGCTCACAAGGCCACGCACACGCATTGAACCTCAAGGAATCGGGCATCGACGTTCGCGTTGGTTTGCGCGAAGGCTCATCCTCGGTTGCTAAAGCCGAAGAAGCTGGACTCACCGTGAAGTCCATCGCCGAGGCCACCGCCGAAGCTGACGTCATCATGATGTTGCTCCCCGACACCGAACAGGCCGAGATCTACGAGGAGCACATCCTCCCGAACCTCTCCCCTGGAAACGCTCTTGCGTTCGCACACGGTTTCAACATTCGCTTCGACCTCATCAAGCCAGCTGACGACATCGACGTCATCATGATCGCCCCCAAGGGCCCTGGTCACCTCGTGCGCCGTACCTACGTCGAAGGTGGCGGCGTTCCTGCCATCATCGCAGTAGAGAACGATGCATCCGGTAGCGCTATGGGCCTCGCCCTTGCCTACGCCGACGCTATTGGTGGCGCCCGTGCGGGTGTTATCGAGACCACCTTCACCGAAGAGACCGAAACCGACTTGTTCGGTGAGCAAGTTGTCCTCTGTGGTGGCACCAGTGAGCTCGTTCGTTCTGGTTTCCAGACGCTCGTCGACGCTGGCTACCAGCCAGAAATTGCCTACTTCGAGTGCCTTCATGAGCTCAAGCTCATCGTTGACCTCATGTACGAAGAAGGCATCTCGGGCATGCGCTACAGCGTGAGTGACACCGCCGAGTACGGCGACCTCAGCCGTGGCCCTCGTATCGTCAACGACGACACCCGTGCAGAGATGAAGAAGATCCTCACCGAGATCCAAGACGGCACCTTTGCCAAAGAATGGGTTGAAGAGTCAAAGTCTGGCCGCAAGAACTTCCTCGCAATGGAAGAGGCTGGCAAGGATCACGCCATCGAGAAGGTTGGCTCCAAGCTCCGTGCAATGATGCCATGGATCTCGGCCGGCAAAACCTCCGTCCAAGACGCCGCAGGCGGCCAGGGCTAAATATTTGCGCACTTCGCCACCGTTCTGGTGGCGAAGTGCATCTATATTCTTCGTGTCACGTGAGCGTCATGTTGGCTGAAGGAGAACACTGATGGCTCGAGTAGCGATCCTCAATCAAAAGGGTGGGGTCGGCAAGACCACCGTCGCCCTCGGACTCGTATCGGCCGCCCTTGCCAAGGGTCGGTCCGCCTTGATTGTGGATCTCGATCCCCAGGCGAGTGCAGCGTGGACCCTCGGGCTCGACGAACCATCCGGTTTGGTCGAAGCGCTCAAAGACGGCGGAACCGGTGCTGCTCGATCAGCCGTTGTGCCATCGGCATGGGATCCAGCGATAGAGGTCATCTCCGGGGGGCAAGGAATGCAGCAGTGGCTGCCCGATGGCGGGCCAAAGACATCGGCCCGGGCGTTGACCAAGGCGCTCAAGGGCGTCGACGATGAACACAACATCACGTTCTTTGATGCTCCGGCCGGCCTCGGCCCAATCACCGTGAACGCGCTCGCAGCCGCTGATGTGGCTCTGGTCGTGGTGGAACCGTCTGCGTTCTCGAACAACACCATGGCTGCGGTCGCCGATGTGATCGACGACGTGTGGGACCGGATCAATCCAAACCTCGATCTTGGTGGCGTGATCGTGAACCGCCTGCCCGCCCAGTCGAGAGAGGCCGACATTCGCTACGAAGAACTCGGCAAGATCGTCGGCAAGCGCTCCATCTGGAAGCCTGCGGTGCCCCAACGGGTGATCATCAACGAGGCGCTCGGCGCTCGTCGACCTATACATAGCTTTGGTGCTCGCTCCGAAGACACGGTGGAGGCGTTCGACGCCCTCTACCGAAAGCTCGAACGAACCCTCGCTCCCTAACTCTTTGGGTTAGTAGCTGCCCTTTTGCAGAAGTACTGCAGGGATCGTGCGCAAGATGATCGTTAGATCGGTGACGAGCGTCCAGTTGTCTACGTAGTAGAGATCGAGCTGGCCGTAATCTTCGCCGTCGCCCTCACTGTCGAGGCGGCCACCTACCTGCCACATGCCGGTGATACCTGGCTGGACTCGGAGGCGGTTGCGTAGCACAGGTCGCCATTGCTCGACTTCGCTTGGAAGTGCGGGCCGTGGGCCAACAATGCTCATCTCGCCACGTAGGACGTTGATGAACTGTGGCAATTCGTCGATCGAGGTCTTTCGCAGAATTCGACCGATCTTGGTGATGCGAGGATCGTCCTTGATCTTGAAGATTGGACCCTTGGCTTCGTTGAGGTGACGGACGTTGTCGAGCTGGTCTTCGGCGTCGATAACCATAGTGCGAAGCTTGTACACCTCAAACTCTTCGCCGTCTCGGCCAACACGGACTTGCTTAAAGAAGACCGGTCCAGGACTGGTGGCCTTGATGCCGATGATGGCGCCCACGAGAATAGGCAAGGTCCCAAGAAACAGGAGTGCACCGAGCAGGAAGTCGAATGCTTGTTTTGCCAAGGCTCGCCAGCCGTTGCGCTCCACAGGCTCGATGTACACCATGGGAAAGCGGCCGAGCGGCCGGATGGTGAGACGGTCAGAGGCAATGTCGCAGAGTGTGCTCGAGAGCTCGACGTGCACGTCGTTTTCGGTCAGCGTGCGGATCAGTTGGTTGCTCGTCGCTACTTCGATGCCGGTCGCCGCAATGATGACGCCACCTGCATTCGCTGCTTTGATAGCTGCGAGCGCTTCGCCAGTCTTCTTCAGGTCGTCGGTGCCGCCTGGCAATTCGTCTTCGAGGTAACCAAGGACCTTGTAACCCTGGGAGAGGTCGTTGTCGAGCATGTCGCGAAGAAAGGCGCCTTCGTTGTTCTTGCCAATGATCAGGACGTTACGCAGGCTCTCGCCTTCCGAACGTGCCTTTTTGAAGAGGTAGCGGGCAATCGCTCGTTCGATGCCAACAAAGAGCACCATGAAGAAGAATGCTTCGAGCGCGAGGACACGAGACAAAATAACTTGCGAGAAGATCGAGATCGCAAAGACCGCCATGAATCCATAGAGGATTGCTTTGACGATGCGCTCGGCCTCATCAACCGAACGGGAGATGTGGCGGGCTCGGTATAGGTATTGGCGCGTGAAGCTGATTGGCCAAATCGGGAAGGTCAGGAGAAAGAGCCAGAAGTATGTTCGTGGTTCGATTGGATCGTCAGGCTTGACCCATCGGTGAATGAAGTTCGCAACCAGCAAAGCCAGGGCCACAGCGTTGAGGTCAGCAACAAAAACAGCGGCCTTACGAACGTTAAATCGCGACGGGCGTTCGCTGTTCGCGTCAAATACCGTCGAGGTGGGGTTCAGAACAAGGCCGCGTTCGGTCTTGTCTGTGCTTTCCACTTCCGAGGTGGGGGACATAGGTTCGGTTGCTTTCATCGTGATGCGATCCAGACAGAGCCTAGAGGGTGCTCAGCGCGCACAGTGGAAGCCTTGCGGCCCAACGTTCGCTCTATCTATGTAATCGGCACTTGTTCGGCCGACCTGACCCGCTTTTAAGGGTATTTCTGAGAGCTACTTTGTCGGGATCCAGATCAGACTGAAGTCATCGATCGAAATGTCGGTCTTTTCGAGCGGCACTTCGAGCGTTTCGATGTTCTTGGCTTTGTCGTCCCATTCGGACTGAATTTCCCAGAGGCTGTCGGTGAGTTCGGTTTCGAGCGCTTCGAGCTCGTCTACCTTGTCGGACAGGCGATTCTCTGCGGTTTTGAGCCTCTCCTCGGCGTTGCCCTTCGTGCGCCCCTTGGAAGAGCCCCTACGGGCGCCTCCGAGGATGCTGCGGGTCGATCGCCGGCCACCGAGGACACTCCCGAGGACGGACATGCCTATGTCCAGGACCTGATCGCGGCCACGGGACTTGACATCTACTTCGAGTTCGCGAATACGGTCTTCGGATTTATCCATCGCTGCCCGGATGCGGTCCATCTTTGTTTCGAGGGATTTACGGAGCTTCGCTACGTCCGCATCGGCCATCTCACCAGCTACAGCGGTGGCGCGTTGCTGGAAATCTTCCTTCGATTCGCCAACGCGAGAGGAGAGCTTGAGGTCGGGATTGGTCATGAGCTCAAGTGACTCGGCCCGGTAGAGGCGGTCTTTCAGCTTGGTCTGAGCAGCGGAGAAGAGCCCCTTGGTATGGATCTTGGCGTCGGTGAGCACAAACACGTGGTCGTCACTGAGCTTGTCCTTTCGGAGATCGCGATCGTCAAAGTCGACTTCGATTGCATCATCGATATCGATGTTGTCCTCGATGGGGGAGATGATTGCTTCCCATTCGACCTCGTGGCGAAGGTCAGCCTTTGTGTCGTCGAACAACAGGTTGACGCGAGCCGCCACACCCGCAACGAGTCGTTTGCCTTCAGGGTGGCCGCCAACATCGGCCAACCACGGAGAGGCCGTGTCGACAAACCGCACCGTGATGCCGTCAGCGACATCGGGCTGCATATCACTTTCGTCATCTTGTAACGCTGCTGCCGGAGCTGCGGCTGCTGCCGCACCCGAAGCTGCTGAAGGGGCTGCTGCACCCGAAGCTGCTGAAGGGGCTGCTGCAGGTGCAGCGGCCTTGCGCTCTTCCATGAGGCTGCCGATTTGGGTGCGGGTGAGTGGGCCAGGCAAGTAACTCATTGCCCAGCGGGTGCCGAACATAGTTGGCTTCTCGGCTCGGGTCTGATGAAGCAGGAACTGGCGCTTATCGAGTGCGGAGATGATGTTGGAGAGTTCCTTCTTGTTCTCGCCGCCGCTCGCCGCAGAGATGCCATCGATAAGACGGTCCTTGTCGCGTTCGGTTTGGAGACGTCCAACCATCCAGGTGCCGGCGTTTGAGAGGGCTTTGTAGTCGATGTCGACCGGGTTCTGGGTGGCCAGCACCAGGCCAACACCAAAGGCACGAGCTTGCTTGAGAATGGTGAGAATTGGCTTCTTTGAAGGAGGCATGGCCGTTGGCGGTACGTAACCAAAGACCTCGTCCATGTAGATGAGCGCACGAAGCTCGGGGGTGCCGGCCTGCTTACGCATCCAGGTGACGACCTTCGACAAGATCAAGGTCACCACAAACTGGCGCTCGCTGTCGGAAAGGTGCGCAATCGAGATGATCGATGCCCGCGGACCGTTGCTGAGCATGGCATCAATGTCGAGTGGCTCGCCCTGCATCCATGACGCAAACGCAGGCGATGCCAACAAACCGTTGAGGCGCATGACGAGCGCGGTGCGGTCCTTGGCGGGGTAGAACGTGTCGAGATCGAGGACGCCAAGTTTGCGAATCGGCGGGTTCTGGATCTGGCCGAGCAAGGTGGCGAGGTCGAGGTCTTTGCCTTCGGACCACGAACGGTGCACAAGATTCGACAGCAAGATGTGCTCACGGCTGGTGAGAGGATCGGCTTCGATGTCGACTAAGGCCAACAGCGACGAGACCAAGCCTTCTACCTCGTCGGCGAGCGCTTCAGAGTCGGCGCCAACAGGAGCGGCAAGGTCGCCAATGATGTCGAGGCCCACACCAGAGTTCGAGCCAGGGGTGTAGATCGTGAACTCGGCCTTGTCGCGCAGGTTCTTGATGCGGTCCGGGGTAATGCCCGAACCTTCGAGTCCGTTCTTCCAGAACTCGGCGGTCTTGCTGGCATGTTCGCTAAGCGAAATGCCATCTCGTTCGGCATCGGCGGGGTTAACCCACGGCTCAAACGACGGCCCGTCGAGGTTGGGGAAGGTGAGTAACAGGTTTCCCATGTCGCCCTTTGGATCGATGATGATCGTCGGGATCCCCTGCAACAGGGCTTCTTCCAACATGATGACGGACAGGCCGGTTTTACCCGAGCCAGTCATGCCAACAATCACGCCGTGCGTGGTGAGGTCGCTCGCTTCGAGATGGACCTCGTCACCCGTGCGTTCGCCAGTGGATGGGTCGATTGCGCCGCCAAGATACAGGTGCCCTGCTGGTACTTCAGTCATAGCCGTGACTCTAGTTGATCACCTGAGCTGGACGAGCAGCAGACGTACGCAAAACAAGAAAGGCTCACCAACACAAGGTATTGGTGAGCCTTTACAAGTGTGGCCGAAGCTGCGAAGGTATTGGCTCGCCCCTGGGGCTCGCCAAACTCGAGTTTGGCGCTGGCGCTCCAAACATCGCCCCGGAAGACTCAGCAGAAAATTAAAGCCGTTCGATGACCATGGCCATGCCTTGGCCGCCGCCTACGCACATCGACTCGACGCCGTAACGGCCGCCGGTATCTTCGAGGCCGTTGAGCAGCGTTGCCATGATGCGAGCGCCGGTCATGCCGAATGGGTGGCCAAGGGCGATAGCGCCACCGTTGACGTTGAGCTTGTCTTCGGGAATGCCGAGTTCGTCAGCGGAGCCAACAACCTGAACGGCAAACGCTTCGTTGATCTCAAAGAGGTCAATGTCGTCGACGGTGAGCTCGGCTCGTTCGAGTGCGAGCTTGATGGCGTCGACGGGACCGAGGCCCATGACCTCTGGGTTCAGGCTGGTCACGGCGCTGGAGATGATGCGAGCCAATGGCTTGATGCCGAGTTCGGCGGCCTTGGTGTCGCTCATGACAACAACCGCTGCGGCGCCGTCGTTGAGTGGGCAGGCGTTGCCTGCAGTGATGGTGCCGTCGGGGCGGAACACGGGCTTGAGGCCGCTGATGCCCTCGACGGTTGTGCCGTCACGGATGCCGTCGTCCTGGCTGACGATGGTGCCGTCGGGCAGTGGGTACGGCGTGATTTCGCGTTCGAAGAAGCCACGGTTGCGGGCGGCCTCGGCGCGGTTCTGTGACTGTGCGCCCCAAGCGTCTTGGCGGTCGCGGCCAATGCCGGTTAGTTCAGCAACGTTCTCGGCGGTCTGACCCATCGAGATGTAAATGTCGGGTGTGCCTGTGCCGTCCCAGGTGTCAGCGCCACCAGCGGCGCGTTCTGCGGTGCGTGCTTCGGCTTCGGCGAACTTCTCGTTGTGTGGGCCAACGTCGGATGCGCCACTGCCGTAACGGCTGACGGTTTCGACGCCGCCAGCAACAAAGACGTCGCCTTCGCCAGCTTTGATGGCGTGTGCGGCCATACGGATGGTCTGTAGCGATGAGCTGCAGTAACGGTTGACGGTTACGCCAGGGGAGTCCACGTCGGCCATGACGGCGGCGACGCGGGCGATGTTGTAGCCACCTTCGCCAGCGGGTTGGCCAATGCCCCAGAGAACGTCTTCGACATCTTCACGGGGGAGTTGGGGAACTTTGCTCAAGACATCATCGATGATGAACGCCGACATATCGTCCGGACGCGCGTCGACGAGGGAACCTTTTCCCGCTCGACCAATGGGTGTGCGTGATGCGGCAACAATGACGGCTTCAGACATTTTGATTCCTCTCATACTGGCAATGCCAGTGATACGTGGTGGGTTACTCAGTGGTAGCTTAGCTTCGTTGGGGACGTCGTGGGAACTTGTGACGTTTCGCCTGTGGAGCGTTTTGGACAAACCCTCCATCCTGTGCTAGCGCTCGATCAGCTACCCCATCTCTAAATTAGATAGGGGTTTCGCCGGAAAGTATTGCGCTTCGGGCAATAGCGCGCGCATCATCTTGCTTGGCAAGAGTGGAGTAGAGGGTATTTGGGCGCGCGCAGCACGAGTTTTGTGGTGCGTCGACGTCCTGCCCTCCTGGGACAAGGACAATAATGATCGATTCACTTGCAGTAACAAGCGAGACGACCTCCTGGATGGGCAAGGGGGCATGCTCTGGCGACAGTGACCTGTTCTTTGCGCCATTTGCAGAGCGGCCCGAAGCACGGGTGCGCCGAGAGGCCAAAGCCCGTGTGATCTGCGAGACGTGCAACGTCATCTCGGCATGTCAGAGCTACGCACGCAGCAACCTCGAGTTGGGCTTCTGGGGTGGCGAATCCGAATCGGAGCGAGCTGCTTCAGGATTTGCGCCAACGACACCGATTATCGGCCGCCGCAAGGTCGCCGAGACCCGTGCCGCAGCAGCACTTGGACGAACCGTCAAATAGCGCTTAAGCGCTTCGGATTCGTTTCAGAATCCCAAAGTCAGTATCAACGTGGGCCCGATTTCTTGGGCCCTCGGTGTTGGCGATCCCGTTCTCAAAGGCGGCGTCGCCTTCCCAGCAGACAATACGTCCGTCATCACCCTTCATTGCTCGGGTGTGATGGATGCGCGCCCCTTGGGTGATGGTGTGGTCCATCAACTGGGCAACGGAGTCAAAAGCCGTGAGGTCATCGACGGTTATCCAGGTGGGCACGGCCAACGGGAACGTGTTGTTCGCGCACTCAGCGAGTGCCATTTGTGGCGAGAGCCAACGAGCCTCTTCGTTCTCGTCCGTGTCAACCACGATGTCGCCGGAATGTTCGGGTGCAATAAAGAACCAGGTGGCGAACCGCTTTGGTGGCCCAATGCGGGGAGGAATCCAATGCGAAAACCAAGCCAGGGAACGCACGTCGCAATGAAGGGCAGTCTCTTCGATCGTCTCTCGAATAGCTCCATTTGCCGCTGTGGACAGCAATGCTGGCGCAGCCCAGTTCTGGGTGTCCTCATCGATTGGGTCAGGCAACGGGCCGTCGCCCGGTTCGAGCACACCGCCCGGAAATGTCCAGAAGCCGCCGAAGCTCAGGTTCTGGTTGCGCCGCACCATAAGTAGCTCGAGTGCGCCATTACGTTCCCGCACGGGAATGCATGTGGCGGCGAGGCGAAGTCCGGGGGAGGTGGTCATTGGCCTATCGTAGGAGGTATGAGCAATAGCGCTGGCAGATTCGATACGAATGTCCTAACCGGGGCCGTAGCGGTCGTCGACCAAGTCCTCCAAAGTCCAGGTTCGTGGTGTAACTTCGCCTTCGCAGAAATCGCCGACGAGGACTCCTACGACGAGTCGCCGCTCTTTGGTTTCCTCGCTGCTCGCGGTCCAGCGAATCCGCTGGCCACGATCATGACGTCGAAGCCGGGCAAGCGTGCAAAACCCATGGAGATCGGCATTCAGCACCGGGCGGGCACACAAGCAGCAGCGCAGCTCAGCGAAGAAGGACTCGTCCTGCCAGAAGGCGCGGCAGTCACGCAAGACCACCCCCGTCGTGGGCTCGTGGTTCGTTGGCCCGACAACGCAGAAACGGCCACGCTGGTCGCGTGGCTATTCCCTTCGATGCGTGCCCTTAGTCGTGCAATGATTACTAACGACGTGTTCTATGAGTGCAAGGATTTGCGCTAGCTGGCAAATCGTTCTTGTCGAGTGCTGGATACTGTTTGCGTTGCTTGGCGTTGACGCAACCACGTATCTGCTTGTCGGCGGGTGACACTTTGGTCCCCAGCGTGACACAGAAGCGTGAGTCGATCGCCAGACGCCATTGTCTGGTTCATGCTCATGGCTTTCCTAATTCTCGGTTGTCAAGATGTCATCGGACATATAGTCCAACGAGTAAAGCTATTGTGTCACACAAATTCGCCGCCGTCACGGCAAACCTCCACGTGACACCAAAAGTGGTTATGGGGCCTTTGGGCCGACGGTAATAACCGCCACGAGGTCATCAAATTGCGGGTCGCCCAAGCCGTCGCTGCACCAGACACGAAAACGGCTGTTGGCACCGCTCGGTGTGTCGAGCTCTTCGATGACCAGACCGCTGTTTCCCGTCCAGGCGTGTGTGTCAAGGCCCACGAGCCAGGAGTTCCAGAACTGAATGGTGACGGGATCTCGCGGATCGTTGGAGTCTTCGGAGTCGGAAAGCAAGGCAACTTCGATGCGTCGCTGTTGGTCTGCCATCACGGTGATGACTTCAGCACCGCACGCACTGTCTGGGTCGCTGGTCTCACCGTCGCTAGCAACGTGATCCGTGACCTCGAGCTCCGCGTCAATGGCGCGGATCTGAAGCGATTGGGGGACATCGTCTCGGAATTGTTCAACGACGATCTCGACCGTGTCGTCGTTGGTGATGGCTAGTTCGGTGACCGAAACCACTTCGACACCATCGACGCGAATGTGGTCGGCGCGTTGGGTGCGGAAGCGGTCGGCGAGCGTGCGAGCAGAGTTCACTTATTCTGGCCCAACGGTGTAGTTGTTGCTGGGCTGCCAGTCCCACTCGAGCAATCCATCTTGTTCGTCCCGGCCGAGCAATTCGATCCGGCCCGTGACGGGGTTGTAGCGCTCCGGCGGCTGGCCCTTCCGGAGTCGCATGTCGTTCTCATAGCCAAAGAGTGGAGCGTTGTCATCGGCGAACATCCGCCAAAAAGTGTAGTCGTCGACAGGTGGCGGCACGTCGGGATAGTTCGCTGGTGATGGGCTGTTTAGCGAGAGAGGAACGCTGCTGGGGCGAGCAATAGGCGCGGGCGTTGTTATCGATGGCACCGCGGACGCAACGGTGGTGCCGGCGGGCATGAGCGAATAGTTGGCTGGCGGTTTCTGGCGGCCCCAACGCCAAGTGCGAGCGCGAACCGGAGGTTCCTGCGCCAGCGGACGAGAGCGGCCGAGGAGGCTCGCACCGGCACGGTCCAGCCCAATAAGGGCAGCGGCAACAACGGCCCAGGACAAAAGCATGAGACGAAAGATCGACCACGCCGTGGGGTCGACGAACTGTTCGCTAAACCACTCGACGGGACCGAAGTCGTTAAACCAATCCATTATGAAACCGGGGTGGGGTCTATCGCGGCCGACACTATGAGTTCGATGACCTTTGCCGCATCGGCGCGAATAGCGACGCGGTGATGGCTGCCTTGCTGATCATCCACTTCGGTCTTTCCTCGGTTCTCGTCATTGGACGTGAAGGTCATGATATTGGATTCGGTGACCTCAAAGAACTCAGGGTGGGTCAGACCAAGAAGTGCACAAGGATCGTGCATAGGTTGGCCCTCTCCAGGTTCTCTGCTCTTGCGATAGAAATCGAGGAATTCAGCGAGTACAACCGAATTTGGGGTGTCAGCGGCGAGAAGCGTCTCGATTTCTTGATCGCCCATTCGTACCTGATGGGTCAGGTTCAGTCCAAACATCGTCAGCGGAACGCCGCTTCCAAGGGTGACGTCGAGCGCATGGGGATCAGCCCAAGCGTTAAATTCGGCGAGTTCGGTCACGTTGCCGCCGGTCGTACCTCCACCCATCCAATACAGGTGCTTGATCCTGCTAGCGAGTGATGGGTCTTCGATCAGAGCGAGGGCAATGTTCGTCAGGGGGCCAGTCGCCACGATTACCGCATCACCGTCAGCGCAGAACTCGCGAATTGCCTCAAGAGCACCGACGTTGCTCTCCTCTAGCGATGAGTCCGGAACGGTTCGCTCGCCCAAGCCGCTGGCGCCATGAATCTTGTCGGCGGCAACACCCGGAACCTGCAACGGCGATGCTGCGCCGCGGTGCACAGGGGCATCGGCCCCGGCGAGATCCAACAGATAGAGAGCGTTACGCGTCGTGTTGTCGATCGAGACGTTGCCGCTCACGGTGGTCACCGCAGCGAGGTCGGCGAACTTCACCGCACACGAGATGGCAAAGGCATCATCGATTCCGGGGTCGCAGTCCAAAAGGATGCGTGGGCGAGAGGTCATGAGAGGAGTCCGTCAACTTCTGCTGCGGTGGGCAACGATGGCTGAGCACCGAATCGTAGTGCGGTTGCTGCGCCAACCCGTGCCGCCTGGCGAGCGGCATGAACAAGATCGTCCCCCTGGGAAAGACCAACCGCTATGGCGCTTCGAAATGCGTCACCGGCGCCGGTGGTATCTACGGCTTGGATTACCGGTGAAGCAACGCGCGTAACGGTGTCGGTGATGACGACCGCCCCTCGGCTCCCAAGCGTTACGACCACCTGGGGAACGCCCAATGAGCGGGCCGCGTCAACAATGTCGTCAAGGTCCTCCGGGTCGACAGGTCGTTGGGCGAGGAGAGCAAGTTCGGTTTCGTTCGGTATGACGACGTCAACAGCTTCGAGTAGCTCCTGGGGTAATCCAGCGGGAGGAGCAGGCGCTGGATCCAAAATGACCGTGCCAGTGGCGAGACGGGCGGCAGCGAGCGTGGTGTCCAAAGGAACCTCGAGCTGGAGTTGTACCACCGTTGCGTTGGTCAACGCCGAAAGCCCCTCGAGATGCTCGGGGCGTAGGGTTGCGTTTGCGCCAGGGCTGACAACGATGGCGTTGTCTCCGTCGCGGTCGACCGTGATGAGCGCAATGCCACTCGGACTTGTCGCTGCCGTGCGCAACGCATCGGTATTGACCCCAGAGTCCACGAGTGATGCTCGAAGGACATCGCCGGCAGGATCGGCACCGACACAGCCAATGAACGTTACGTCGCCACCGAGGCGAGCCGATGCGACTGCTTGGTTTGCCCCCTTGCCCCCGGGGACCTGCACATGATCGTCACCAAGAATGGTTTCACCGCGTTCCGGGTGGTGCGGGACCGGAACAACGATGTCGAGGTTCGCTGAACCAACAACAACAATGGCTGTTGTCATGATTCGGTATCTGGCTCTGGCTCTGGCTCCGGCGCTGGCATGAGGGGGCCGTCGGGCATGGCCCACGCATTTGGGTTCGGGACCTGACGGTGCTCGACGGACCACATGGCCTTGACCGAACCGTCGTCGACGAGGTGCGAAGACAGGATGGACGCAAACAACTGTTGATGCACGGCGTCTTCGAGCGCCTGTTCGCTAGGGAACCAGAACGAGGTCACGCTGTCGAAAGGCGCGTCGTTGGAACCGTCGGAGGTTATGACGCGACAACCGCCGTCGGTTATCCGTTCGGCGCAGTCCTGGGCCGCTGCCATAAGCCAGTCGTCGAAGCTCGGCTGGTCAACTCCGGCACCTCGTTGCAGAACAAACGAAACCTTGCGCCCGGGGGTTACGGCGCCCACCCATTCCTTCTCGATGTCCTGTAGCTCCGCCACGTTGACGTCCCATTGGCCAGAGATTGTTGCTACATCGATGAGCAGGTCAGCGAGGTCGGCTGGTGTTGCATCGGCTGCGTCCTCGGCGCTGATCATCATTGCAGCGTCCCACGGAGAGGGAAGTGTCTCTACCGACAGCTGGCGTGACCGTTCCGTCGGTATGTCGATGGCAACCCGCGAAATCGTCGATTGGTGTCTCAAGACTGCTGATGCAGCATGGCGGACAATGCCGTCCTCGAGCTCGAACTTTGCAACATCGCTATGCGCGGTCAACGCAAAGAAGGCGTGGTGCGTCATTCCCCGTTTCTACTACAACGGTGGGTCAGGAGCGGTGTTCTCGGCGCTGCGTTGGCGGTTGCGATTGCTCTCGCGAACAATTCGCCAACCAATGAACAGCACTCCGGTAAAGAGCACGATGGCTAACCCGAGTTGTGCATAACCGCCGCGGTCTCCAGCGTCCTCGGGTTTAGGGCCAGCATCGGGACTTCCCACGATGCTGCCAAGCCCGGGTGCGTCTTCGGGTTCGTCATCGAGCGGCGTCACCTGAGCGTCCGCTGACGACACGTTGGGTAGCGCCACGAACGCGGTTGTTAAGGCACCGATCGCCAGTAAAGCAAAGAAGAGTCGAAACATGTATTTCTTCATCACAAGACAGCAATCTAGCGGCGAGCGAGGCACACTTCTGCGGTGACCTTGGCCCCTGATGAGTACAGCCAGAGCGTTCGTCGTGTCCTCGATCTTCCCCGTCCAGCGTGGCGCGGCCGCATGCACCGCTGGATGGTGCCTGTCGCTGTAGCTCTTTTGGTGTGGCTTGTCATCGCCGCCGAGCCTGGCAGCGCCAAGGTCGTCGCTGTTCTCTACGGGATCGCCGGCGTTGGCCTATACACCGTGAGCGCCATGGCGCACTTGCGACTGTGGGAACCCGAACGGCTCCACCTGCTCTTCCAATTCGATCACTCGATGATCATGGTGTTTATTGCCGCGTCGACTGCGCCGATGGCGTTCGCTGTTGGCGGAAGCACGGGATGGGTTCTTTTTGTTGGCATGGTCGTTGGAAGCGGCCTTGGCCTCACCGCCATTTGGCTGCCCTTTAACCCGCCACGAGGTTTCATGAACACGTTGTTCTTCCTCGTGGGGTGGTGGCCGGTCTTCTTTACGTTCTCGCTAAAGAACGGACTTGGCGGCGGTGGCCTTTTGATCCTGATAGGCGGCGGGCTGGTCTTTACCCTCGGCGCCCTCATCGTTGGATTTCAGCGCCCCAACCCCAACCCAAATGTGTTTGGTTATCACGAGATCTGGCACATCTTCGTTATCGTTGGACACATGGTGCACTTCGTTCTTGTCTCGTTAATCCTTACCGGCCAAGCACCCATCTCCCTATGACACTTCCAGCCACGAACGACGAGCTTCCGGCCGCGTTCAAAAAGGGAAGCTCAACCGAAAGCCTGTTGCCAATCCTTGGTTTTGTCGTGGGCGACCAAATTGGGTCCCGGCTCTTCAGCGATATTTGGGGCGACCGGATCGCCATCATCTTGATGACCCTTGGCGCAGTCTGGGCAGTCGTGCAACGTTTCCGTCGAGGTGAGGCCATTGGTTGGTGGATCCCGTCTGTTGCTATCTACCTGTTCTTCCGAGGCATCGCTGGTTTGATATGGGGAGAGGACGTCTTTCTCGGTATCGGTATTGCCTTGAAGGTGGGCCTTGGTTTGGCGGCGCTTGTTTCGGTACTTGTCGGCAAACCAGCAGCCGCCAAGCTCGCACCGTTGGTATTGCCCTTCAGCGAGGCGACCAAACAACATCAGAGTTTCATCTCCACGATGCGCAATCTGACGCTCGGGTATGCGATCTATCAGCTGTCCACGGTCGGTTTCGAGATTTGGCTTCTCGGCAAGACCGAATCGGGAACGACCTTCCTCATCATCCGCACCCTTATTGGCAGCGCTGCTGGTTTCTTTGGGTTCCTAGGCGCAGTCTTCTATGCCGACCGCAAGCTCAAAACCATCCCGGATTTCCCTGGGGTGATGAACCAGTTCGAAGAGATTGGTCTGATCCTCGAGCAACGCAAGGCTGACGAACAGAACAGCTAACGGCCCGTTAATTCTTCCAGCCATTGGTCGGCTGTTTTTAGGCGGTGCGCTAGCTGTTGGGTCGTGGCTTCGGTAATCCGGTGCACGTTTGATCGACGGTTGAGCTCGCCGTTTACCGCTCGGTGCTCCCAGCCAAGAATGCGGGCAATCGTGCGGACGCGATCGCTGTTCTTGTCGCGCAGTTCGCGCTTGCCCGAAAAGCGGCTGCGAATATCAGCGAGCGCATCGGGCACCAGCGGCTCGTCTGCCCGGCCAGCGAGCGGTGGCGGCGGTGGAAGGTCAAAGGGGTGCCCAACAAGGTCGCCTACGCCCGAGAGGATCGGCGATTCGTCGGGGTCGATTCCATCGCTCGAAGCTGAGGTGCTCTCGTCGAGAACCGTCGAGGACAAGGCGGAAAACAGAGACATCTGCTCCTCGCGGTCATCGAGTGCTGCCGGGTCGTTGGCCGGAGCTTCCGGAGTTGGACGCTTGTCGACCGAATGTCGACGTTGCAGCGCAATCGTCGCTGCATGATTTCGTAGACGGTGATCATCGGGGACAAAAAAGTACGCGGGTTGCGTGGAGAGGCCGGGCGTCCAACGGGCAATTCGCCCAACGGCCTGGCGAAAGAACAGCGCCGTTGTTGTCGTTGTGGCAAAAACAGCCACACGCAGGCGTGGCACATCGACACCTTCGGAGATCATGCGGACCGCAACAATCCACGGAGCATCGCTTCGTCCAAAGGCAGCGATCTTCTCCGATGCCTTGGGGTCGTCACTGAGCACGACCTCTGGGGCGACGCCGACGATAGTGGCCATCCGGGCCGCGATCTCCCGGGCGTGCTCGTGATCGGTCGCGATAACGAGTCCGCCCGCGTCGGCGTGCGTTTGGCGGATGCGTTGAAGGCGTTCGGCAGCTTTTACGAGAACCGTCGGCAGCCAGTTGCCATCGGTGTCGAGCGCTGTTCGTAAGCGGGCGCTCCAATCGGAGCGATCGACCTCGTCTCGAAAGGTCGCTTCCTTGATGGCGCCGTTTGCATCCATCCACTCCATATGGCCGTCGAATCGAGGGAAGTAGACGGGACGGACCACGCCACCTTCTTCGAGCGCCTCGCCGTAGCCATAGTCAAAGTCAGAAACGGCTTCGCCATGATCGCCAAAGGTGTACCGAACGAACGGGATTGGGTTGTCGTCACTGCGGAAGGGTGTTCCCGACAGCAGCAACCGAACGCCAGCGGTCTGGAAAGCGTGAAACACGCCGTCGCCCCACGAACGGTCGCTGGCGGCGTGATGAACTTCGTCGAGCACAGCAATGCCGCCTTCGACGAGGCGGCGAAGATGATGTCGGGCCGATGCTGCCTGGGCGTAGGTGACGACGATGCCATGCATATCGCGAGCCACACCGCTCTCGGGATGCCACTCGGGATCGAGGTGTAGCCCAAAGCGCGCAGCGGACTCGGCCCACTGTTGTTTGAGGTGAGCAGTGGGCACGGTGACCACGATGGGACGAGAGACGCCACCGAGCTCGTTGCGGACCGCGGCGAGCGCAAAGGTGGTCTTGCCAGCCCCTGGGCACGCAACGGCCAGGAAGTCGGGAAGTGGCCGATCAGCGAATGCGATAAGTGCATCACGCTGCCAACGTCGGAGGGTTACGGTCGTCGCCATCGAAGCGATCAAGTTAGCGCCCGCTACCGTGTTGGCGATGGAGTCGGTCGTCTTTCACATCATTAGCAAAGAAAACTGGCGCCGGGCGCAGGATGCCAGAACCTATACCCCCGACCGCTTCGAGGTCGAAGGCTTCATTCACTTGTCGGCGAAGTCGCAGATACTCCGGCCAGCAAACCTGGTGTATACGGGTCAGAAAGACCTGTTTCTGCTCGTCATCGACCTGGCAGCACTCGACGCCGAGGTTGTCTATGAGCCGGGTTCGCACGGGGAGTCAGAGCTCTTCCCTCATCTCTACGGGCCACTCAACCTCAATGCTGTCCAAGACGTGATTGCGTTCCCTTGTGAGGACGATGGTTCGTTTGTGCTCCCACAAGCACTAACGAACTAGCGAACCAAACGGTCGAGGCTTTATTTCTTCTTGTCTAGCGGCAACTGCTTGAGTGCTGCTTCGATACTGAGGCGAGTTGCTTCGAGGCTGCTCCGCGAGGACTTCTCGGTCTCGGCGAACGTGTCGAGCGTGCTCTGCGCTTCTCGAACCAAGGCATCGTTGCGGGACTGTGCTTCAGTCTCGGCCTTGGCGATGAGCTCAGCGGAGTGCCGCTTGGCTTCGTCGACAGCAGCGCCTGCCTCGCTGGTGGCAGCTACCAGCTTGTCTGCGGCGAGTTTGCGATCCGCTTCGGTGGCTGCACGAGACTCTGTTGCGTCGCGCTCGGCCGTGGTGCGACGCTCTTCGGCATACTCATCGGCGGAGCGTCGGGTCTTTGCTGCGTACTCCTCGGCCTCTGCACGCATGACCTTTGCTCGGCCTTCGGTGCGGTTGATGAGCTCGCCTGCTGCTTGTTCGTGGGCGATGCGGTCCGTTTCAATATCGACGCGGACCTGGTCGACGAGTGTGCGAGCTTCAACATCGGCATCTTGGCGGATCTTGATCGAGCTCTCTTGTGCCTGGCGCAACATGAGCGCGATCTCGCTACCGACGAGGTCGAAGTCATTGGTTGTCGCGATGTTGGCGACGGATGGGACAGCGAGGTCGCTGCCTGCGACTTTTTCGGCGGCTGGAGACGCTACGGGAGACGTTGTTGGCTCCGGGTCGACAACAACGGGTTCTGGCTCTGCGTCGATGACGTTGGCGATGACGATCTCGTCGTCGGCTGCTACGGAGCGGTTGAAAGCTTGAAGCTCATCGGCGATTTCGCCGAGATAGCGGTGCACATCGGGGCGGTCGTAGCCCTTCTTTACAATCGGGAAAATCTTGTTACGTAGTTCATCTGGGTTTATCGCCATTAGATCCGTCTCCTCAGGGCCATTGCAGTATGCAGATCGGTTCGCTAGTGCACTGTTTTAGTATGCAAACACAAGTTTTTCTGCGTTTGCGTCTAAATAGTGCATTGAGCGACGGGCGCAGGGAAAAATAGCGCTCTTCGTCGTCTGCGCCTCTAGTCGTCGACGCCTTCGATTGTCGGCGCAGCTTGCATAATCTCACGGTGGCTGTTGAGCATCTCGGTGTTTGGTAACAACGTGACCTTGTTCAGTCCCGTGATCTGCGTTGAGGTAGATCCAACCACACTGATTTCGCCTTCGATCCCCTGAATCTTGACCGTGTCACCAACCGTGAGTTCACGGCGTAGAGCGCGCCCCGCAGCGATCTGTGCAGCGACGTCTCTGCCCCCGAGGCCAGCGAGCAGAGCGACCGACAGGCCAAGCGTAAAGAAGAGCGAGGCAACAGCGATCGAGATGATCGTGGTGTCGACCCCGAGTTGGTTGGCCGCGATCACGACGGCGAATCCCGTGACGCCCACTTTCAAGAGCATCGGGACGCGCTCACGTATGGCAGCGGACGCGTGACCGAGGCTGCGGCCTACGCCAGCTTCAAGGAATGCGCCGATGATGTTGCCAACGATCAGGACGATCGTGGCTGAAAGCACCTTTGGCAAGAACGAAACAACGTCCTCGGAAAGCTTCGTGAGGGCGGCCTCGTTCATGATGCCGAGGGCGGTCACCAGCGCAATAATCACGATGACCGAGAAGAAGAGCGTCGCTATTGCTCCCGATGAGGAGCGTAATGCTTCTGGACGATTCTCTCCCGACGTGAGTCGCCGAGCTATCGCAGCAGCAATGCTGCCGACAACCACGCCAATGATGATGACCAACAACGCTGTTATGGCGCTGCCGGAGCTGCTCTCTTGTGCGAGTAAGAACACCCGAAAATTCCTCTCGACGTAATACGTCAACGAGCAACGTTAGGGGGCTTACCTACCAGGGGCCTAATCCTCCGTGGAATTTGGCTCAAGAAATATTCGGGTTGCTTCCATTGGAATGCCGAGGAGGGAGCCAAACAGGTCGGCGTCACTACGGTCCTGTAGTCGTTCGGTGATTCGTTGACTGATCCGCTCGTGGAGGTCGTTGGGCGGTTGAAGCAAGAGCAGCAGAGCCGGCCGCAGATCCGGGGTGATTGGTTCGACGTTGCCAAGGACATCGCCGTCCAAGTCGTTCAACTTGTCTGCACACTTCTCGCAGGTGTCGATGTGATCGTCGAGATCTTCGTTGCCGCCTTCAAGCCAGGAGTGCAGTTCTTTGCGGTTGGGGTGACGAGACATTATGGCCTCCAATCTTCGAGTGCGGCGGCAAGGACTCTTCGGCTACGGAGCAGTCGAGTTTTTACCGTTGGAAGCGGGACTTCGAGCATTTCAGAGATTTCATCATAGCTCAAACCTTCGATTTCTCGAAGGACAACGATCGACCGGCTCAGGTCATCGAGCTGATTTAGCGCCTCCTCGAAGGCATCGACGGACAGCCGCCCAACAACCTGCTGTACGGTTGTTGAGGAGGTTTCGTTCTCCGGCAGCAAAGCCGGGTCTCGGAGTTCTTCCCTGCGTTTCCGTAGCGTCGAGATAGCGGTGTTGTGCGTAATTCGAAGCACCCAGGACCGGAGCGATGAATCGCCACGAAAGGTGGGTAGTGCACGCCAGGCTTTAAGGATTGCGTCCTGGGAGACATCTTCGGCCAACGCTGAATCACGAACAACGGAGAACGCAACCCGGTAGACCGCATCGAGATGATCCCGAACGAGCTCCTCGAGGAGCTGCTCTGGTGTGGGGGTGGGGGTCGTCGTCATAGGTGATGGGTCAGAAGGTGGTGTTTCACGAGGCGTTGTTGCACGGGTAGATGTACCGATCGTCGTATCGGCAAAGCTAGTTCCCGATGGTCGTTCAGAGAGAATCGATGGCCAAACCCGTATAGACGTAATAGTGCCTACGAGACGCCAAAGTCCACTGGTGATGATGTCGGTGAGTGGAGGAGTGGGCAAATATATTTGGCCCGATTCGACAGTTGCTGTAGTCGCGGTCATGGTTCTACCGACGCATCGCTGCAATCTTTTGTCGCGTATTTGACAAAAATTGGGGGTCCGGAGGTTTTCTTCGGTAACTCCGCGACTTCTTAAGTGGGCGAAGCGTCACTACCAACCGAAACCACTTTTTGTGAGGAAAACCTGAAATGATTGATGATATTGTAGACAGTTTTGCGGACATGATTGATGTCTTCATCACG
>JAYJME010000234.1:0-28526 GCA_036873775.1 Costaria costata | reverse complement strand
TACAAAAACCGCTCATAAGACGGACTTGCTTATGGATGACAGCGACCAATGAGTTATACTTTGTTTTCTGGTGTGGCACCGGCGGGGGGGGGGCTATCGTACAAGCAGACCATGGGGTCTATTCTCCGTGTCGGGAACTCGGGCAAGTACACAGCGGGAGTCCCCCAATCGGCTGTCTAGAATGACGCGGACCGGTATTGCCGATACAAGGCGGTAAAAATGGCTTGACGTGAACGTGGAATTGCACTCGTAGAGCCCGCGTTGAATAAGGCAGCCTCCGCCAATACGGCGCGGTCATATTGCTCTGGCGTCACCCACCACCGCTTTGCTCGGGGGCCACTACCTTGTAAGACATTTGCTACAGTAGGGGTGTGACCATGTATTGTCGGAGACTCCATATTTAAGGAGCTTAAGAAATGTTTTCCTAACAATGACTTTTTTCGACGAAAGGCGTGCCCTAAACCCGAATAGTGAAAAAAAAACATCACCAGGGTATAAATACGAAATATGATATTAGATACAAAACGATCAAACAGACAGACAAACAAACGCATAATGGGTAACTCCTCGGTTTGTTGAGCATACCGTGGCTCGGGGTCAGAAGTGATTTCGGCCAACATGTACGCGCATCATGGAAACCCTTAAGTGGGGCGCCTCGAAAACAATATTACGTGGGACCATAGTTAACAGGACCTACAAAAGACACAATAGGACCTACTGTAGACACCAAGACGCGTGCTACGATAGAGGTTGCACTTTTTGGCGTTTTCTGTTTCTGAATGACGGGGCTCCTTAACCCGAAATCATCCGAATGTCATTTTTGTGTAACAATATGATATTTTTTACTGCCTAGTCCATGGGTTTGCTCATCGGGTTGCCATTCCAGTTTGCTCAAGAACAGTTTTCGGGTGTGATATGGAGCTCCTAAAGTTAAGAGCCCCAGGAAAAACATCATGGAACAACACCTCTATCGTAGCATGGGTCCCAAAACCTATACATTTCCCTATATCTGCTAACAATATTTGGTCCATAGTTAATAGGATATACTGTTGTAGACACAATATAACCTACTGTAAATACCAAAACCTATATATTTCCCTATTCTTGCTAACAATATGTGGTCCTATTTACTATGGTCCCCCGTAATAGGTGCGCACGACGCTTGCTCTGATAGGGGTAGCGAAGTTTGGCTTTTTTGTTTCTGAACGACGGACCTCTACTGCCCTTAAGCCAAACCATGTCTGGTAGACATTCTTGTTTAGGCAAGGCCTACAAGGATTGTTTTGTATACATACCTAGGTCATCAGTTGTATTCTATCGGCTTTGAAATTTCAACCGACTCAAGAACGAGTTTTGTGGGTAGAATATAAAGAGCTCTCTTACATAAAGCGGGGAGAGTCTCCGACCGAATACAACTGGTGCACCTCTATTGTAGCATGTGTCGCCCACCACACGTATACATGGATTGTTTGCAGCCGCGACAAAATATTGAAATACTCTTAGGGGCATGCTACATACGGGAAGGGTGTAGTTCCAAGTGTTTTTGAGGGTCTCGTCGATTAAAAAAAAGCCCCCTCTACACCCCAAAAAAACTGCATCCTTCAACAACAAAACGGAACGGGAAACCCGATACAATCAACCCACGGCTGACTTTGGTGCACGACGAAGCATAGACGCGCGCTACGATAGAGATTGCACTTCTTGACTTTGTGTTTTTTTTAATCACGGGGCTCCTTAACCCGAAATCGTCAGAATGCCATTCTTGTATTGCAATATGAGTTTTTTTCAATGCCTAGTACATGGGTTTGTTCATCGGGCTGCCCCTCCCAGCTTACTAAAAAAAACAGTTGTTTGGGTGTTATAAGGAGCTTCTAAAGTCAGGAGCCTCAGAAACAAAAGAATGGAACAACACCTCTATCGTAGCATGGGTCCTTACTCTAGAAATAGTAACGAGATAGTAAGCGGTTCATCAGATGCAAGGAGCCCCCCGTTGGTCAGGAGACGACATGGTTGAAAACGAATGTCCCCAAAATATGGACTATTTCGCTCAAAATATGGACTATTTCGTTTTGTTTTCACCACGGTAAGGGAGACGAGGATGACGATGGCCGCCTTTCCAAGGACCAGGAAGCTCAGGACGGTCACGGCCACCAACGCCATAAGGAAGTTCAGCAACAACTCCCTGTAAATCACCACGAACTTTGGGTTAGGGTTTAGGTGAGAGAGAGGGAGAGAGAGAGAGAGAGAGAGAGAGAGAGAGAGAGAGAGAGAGCAAGGGGGTTGGGCAGGAAGACAAACGAGAGGCGACCTACCTGATATGCACTGGCTACGATGGAGGTAGAAAGTTTTGGCTGAAACATTTTCTAGTCGGCGGGAGGGTAGGGGGCTCCTTAAACCAAACTCGTCAGAAGTCTGTTCTTATTTTTCAATCTGTTTCGTCGTATACCTTGCCCCTTTTACTACCGCAATGAAGTAGCCGACACTATTTCCAGGTAGTTTTATTCTCTATAAAACGTTTCCGGCTCTAAAGCGGTAAGAGGATAAGATTCTTCATCAGGAAGCACTTTTAGGTTTATCTATTCCTGAGGATTTGTATTGAGCATAGAGCCCCCCAAGTTAGGAGCCTCAGCAAAAACGATGGAACAACACCCGTACCCTAGAATGGGTCGATAGCTGTAGCGCGCTTTGGCAACCATACATCAAACTCTGACCCACGAGGTTCCTACCGCAAGGAACGTTACTGAGTGTCGTCTGGATCTCAGCTGTGTTCGGCGTTGGTATTCCGAAGCGTGCTACGATAGAGGTAGCACTTTTTGGCGTTTTTGTTTCGGATTGATGGAGATGCGTAACCCAAAATCATCCTGATGCCATTCTTGTTTTGCAATGTTGTTGCTTTCTATACCTAGGTCATGGGTGTCCAAGTCGGGTTTCACTTTTGGATGACTCTAAACCAGTATGTGGCTGAAGTACAGAGCTCCTAAAGTGAGGAGCTTCAGAAAAACACCGGTGTACCTCTATCGTATCACGCCTTTTCCCGCTTGTGAATCTAGGGCGTGGTATTGCACATCTATTTACGGTTACAAATTTCGCTGCCGAGAAGCTCATTTTTGGCTGAGGTGTGTACTTAATTGTTTAATACGCATGCTACGGTAAGGGGCGTGCGTGCGGTAGACAAGTAAGTGGCTCTGTACCTCACACGAACATAGTTTTAAACAATATTTTGCTGGAGTGCTGTAGATAGACCCCAATCCAATGAATGTGCGCATTGCGAGACCTAAACGTTTATGGTATACTCTAAATGTCGCAAAGAAACAGGGTAAAACGTGTGGTACGATAGAGGCAGCACTTGTTTTTTGCCAAACATGTTTTCTGAACGACGGAGCGAGCTTCTTAACCCCTTTAGAGCCGGAAACGGTTTTTGGGGACAAAACTTTTTGGAAATAGTGTGGAACGTTTTTCGCAGTTCTGAAAGGGTTAACACAAAAAAATCGTCGTGATTCCATTCTTGTTTAAGCAAAATAATTCGTGGGTGTACAAGGCCACGTGATGAAGCTCACAATATTTCTCAAAGTCGGGGTTTTGTGGGTGAGGTACAGAACGCCGCTATTATAGTGGGAAACCTTAGATAAACCAAGGTTCACCCCTATCGTAGCATTTGTCGGTAGTCACTCTGTCGAGAGTGGCTTTGGGCGGCTGAAAAACATGGTCTAAAATATGACTGTGACCCTCTACCGTGGCTGGGCTCCAACATGGTGCACCTCTGCCGTAGTGTCCCGTCTATTACAGCAGGTGATGCAATTGTGAAGATTCACACATTGTAAGGCCACCCAGGCTTCGCTTACTACGGCATCCAGGCCCCAACCCGGAGCCGAAACGGGGAAGAGATGCCGCCAGATTAACGACTGAATTGCGCCGTATTTCAAGCTTTTAGTTCTACTTTGTTCGACCTACCGACCACCGGTTTCTTCCCCGGCCGGGCTAGAGAGAGAGCGGATACTTTCTGGAACGTTCTGCCATAAGAAGGTGGTTGGGCCTTGACTGTTGGAACCATACCTGCTCCACGAATATAAAGACGAAGGCGAACCCGAACGTTTCGGGGTCGAGCGTTGATTGGCCCACAACATCCTTCACGTCCATCAGCGATTGGACATACTTTTGCGCGTCGGTAAGGCCGAGCAGAAACATTCCAGATCGACTGATCTGTGATCGAGGCAGCAGTCAACAAAACAACAAAAACATGCAAGTGTGGTGGTACATAAGTGCCGAACGTGATTTGCTTCCAAATTGGTTTCGTGAGAAATAAAACATGATACCGTACCTGGCAGGATGCTATGGTTTAGTTAATACTTACCTAGATATATTAATACCGGGCGGGGGAATAAAATCAGTTGATTATTGGCTTGAGATTAGTGTGGAATGATTAAGCTGTTTTTGTTCTAAGAGCCAAACATGATACAGGCCTGAGGAATAGCCGAGACAGTAGCTAAAGCCTACAAATACCCGACATGTATTGTTTGTTTTCAGGAGACGGTACTTACCCAGGTTAGGTACTAATATTATCGATACCAGTTCAAGACATGAATAAACTTACACGTTCGAGGCGCACGAGGTTCATAAACACTACTATGATAGCACGGCAGATGGAAAGGTCGTGTTCAAACCGCAGACGGGATCGTGTTCAAAGTGCGTCCCTGCGAAATTCATACAGGCAGCAATCGCGAATACAGGTATCGGGGTGTACTCGTGTCTCTACTTGCCTCTATATCTCCATCGTCCGTGTACACGATGTCTGACGTAAACCGCGCGTTGACTCCGTCCTCGATGAACGCCTCCATGGCGAGGTAGAACGTGTCTCGGTCGTCGTAAACCGAGTACCCTCCGGAAGTTCCCACGTTAGTGCTGGCGGCGGGCAACAGACATATTGCGTTGCTGCTCACATGCTCTTAGAGTGACGGGTTAGCGGCCACAACATTCAACAGTGACAGTGACGGATATTGAAGTTCGTCGCTCATGGCTTATCACACAAACTGTTGCTACGGTACTGTAGCGAGTCAACCATTTGAGCCACTCGGAAGGGTGAAACTACCCTATTCGCTCGCGCGGTATTGAGCGCTTTTTTTTTTCTTTTTTGCTCCGGCTTCGCGATAGGAGAACCACTTTGGGAAACTATGGTTTCACCGCGTGCCAAACTCGAGACGAACGCCCCACTCCGAGCGAGGTAGTGAGGCACTCGCCCGAGTGACCTGGAGCACGGGGGCGAAGATGGCGGTACCCTAACCCTCCACTATACCGCAGCAGCACCAGTCAGCACTTTCATGTTTCTTTGGCTACGTCGAGCAACATGTTTCCTCTTTCGAACGACGCGCGCCGCGAGATATCGGTATTATTAGCACGTTTTGTTTTTTTCGTTTTTGTTTCTAAATGACGGGGGCTCCTCAACCCTAGCAGCAGTAGGGTTGTACACATGATACGAGTACACGTATGTTTCCATTCTTGTTTTGGAAGTCACGGGGTGGTTTCATTGGGTTCCACGTTCGGTTGACTGAAGGGCAGTAGGTGGGAGAGGTGCAGAGCTCCTATGGTGTGAGGAACCTCAGGAAACAACTGCTGAACCTCTATCGCACCATGTGCCGAAATGGATGTCTTGCTCACAGCCGTGTCCCGTACATCTTGGACGTGGGTTTCCACACAGATTTGTGCGTGTACAAAAGTACTAACCGGGAGACCGGTGCTTTCTTGCGGGAATATTCACCGAAAGACGGGGGGGGGGAAGTGTTCGGCTCTCTCGTAGCTTTGTCAGCAGCCCCTACGCTACAACACTACAGCAGAGGTACGACTCCTTGGCTCATTAGGTTTTTGCGCGTTGAGCTCCCCAAGTGATCAGCTACCGGTTTGTCGTCTGATAATACTTGGAGTGTATGGTTGTGCTAGGGCTGCAGTAGTCCATAAAAACCTTGGTCTCGGGTTGCTACAACAAAACAAAAAAACAAATTCCGGGTGAGATACATTGAGCTCCGTATCTGAGAAGCTCAGAGAACTACTAGGCACCCCCCCCCCCTGCCTACCATGGGATTACTGCAAAACTACAAGACAAGCGACCCACCTGTACTCGGTGCTGTTTTCGGCCCATTTTACGAATGAAGTCAGCCATGATCTGACGGGTCCCACCACGTACTGACCGTCCGCCATTAAGGCGTCTGTTTCCTGGAGCTGGGCCTGATCGCGTCCCGCCGAAGAAACGGACATAGCAAGTCCATTCCAGGGAATCAGACTTGTTGGCATGCATCGGTTCTAGGTGGGACAGAACTCCTAGTATGAAGACATCGATCAGGCATAACCCGAACTATTGGCTTTGGGGAATAGTTCAAAGCTTAACCCTAGCATGCGCATCCCACGATGGCTTAGGTATAACCTGGTAACGAATACATATTATCTGGGTTCAATCGATGCAGGGTAGATTCTGAGCTTGAGGAGCGCGGTCGGCCTCAAACACTTTGGTACAAGCCACCAGCTATATCTCTATCGTAGAAGCATGGCATAATCACGCAAGTACCCGATCGAATGTAGGCAACTCCGCACCTTGCGCGCTATTTGTGACGTTCCAAGCGGTGGTTATGACGGCGGGTGGGATCATTCGCTAACACTCCAAGAGGTAGCCGACACGCTTTCTGGTACGTCGCTCCTGGGACGTGCCACTTTTATAGATTTGGGATTTGATCGTCAAGAACAGCAGAACGCTATACGTACGATGGACCTACTGTCGCCCCCTTCCTTGCGACACGGCGGTTCTCGCCGATGTCGTCCAATCAGCTTACCAGATCAAGTACACCCAGTTTCCAGTAGGTTCGAGCATAATGCAGGTATGTCTCGGGACTGCGGACAGTCATCCGCGCCAACGAACCCATGCGCCCTTCCACACACCCACCAACCAACCTACCTACCCGCCGTAAAGCCCACCCCCAAACCCGTCACCCAACCGACCCAACCCACCCCCACACACCTGCCCACCCAGTCACCACCCCTACCTCTTCACCTGAACAGCAGTATCTGGGTAGTCCACCATGCGGGTGTAGATGTTGAGACAGACGTACTGGGAGTCAACCTCCAGTTCATACTTCCTCGCGACGTTCGCGTCTGTCGCAAACACACGGCGGGCATGCATCCAAGTTGGACATACTCTTAAGCTTTGGGACCCAGATGCAGCGACGGGAACTGTTTCTGCCACGCAACACAAGTGGAAACGCCATTGTTCTCTTTACCAAAATATTTGGACGATTTTCGTAGGGTTGCACGCCTCGTTTTGCTCGAACTCCGTTTGTTGCGTGAGTTCTACAGGACCTAGGTTGTCCAAGAGATAATGAGGCGCACCCGTATTGTCGCATGCAAAGTTTATTACGGGGGACCGTAGTAAGTAGGAATAAATATTGTTAGCAAGAACAGGGAAATATATAGGGTTCGGTGTCTACAGTAGGTTCTACTGTGTCTACAGTAGGTCCTATTAGCTATGGACCAAGTATTGTAGCAAAAACTGGGAAATACATAGGTTTCGGTGTCTTACAGTAGGTCCTATTGTGTTTACAGCAGGTGCTACTAACTTTGTTCACCCGTAGCACTATTGCGGGAGTACATAGTTAACAGAACCAAATATTATATGCAAAAATAGGTAAACATATATATATTTGTGTGTACAGTAGGTCCTATTAACTGTGTACCCCTGTAGCAGTGTGAGCGTGCAGCGGGGCGAGTACCATCAGGCGGCACCTCGTGTCGTACGGCTCCTCTTTTTGAACCGTTTTTGTTCGATCTCAAGAGGTATTTCCTCACTCCTCAACCAAGTGTCGGATCAGTCGTGGCCGATGCTCCAATGATCAACTTGGTCTCGTCGGTTTTTTTCCCTCTGGAGCCCCAACCATTGTAAGTAATTGGTGAAGGCGTTGTAGTGACGGGAAGGTGCGAGAACAAGCAGGAGCTACCGTACTAGCTAGCGTTTACCACGCCGGACAACAACCCCCCTAGAGAACTACGTGTCAAATATCGTTATCTCCATATCAAGGGGGGCCACACAATACTTGAACCTGGCTTTTGTTCTTTTTGTCGACCTCGTTGATTTGTTTCCGTAGATGCCTTGCACGGCGTTCGTTCGAATGCACTCTCCCCGTTCGACCGGTGCTGCGGTAGGAGGTCTACCGCCTTCCGCACTTTGAACCGCTCGGCCGATTGGCTCTGCAGCTCGCTCAAAACGCAACTAACAGTAACTTTGCCGCCGTAGCAACATCACCAATGCCATGCGGGTGCATGTGGCACATACTGCGGTAAAGGTGCACCAACCCTTGTTTTTCTGAGGTCCCTCTCTTGAGAATCTTTAAGCCCCTCTCTCAAAACCTGATCACGAGGAAGCGAAAACTGCTCCCGGACGTGAAATCCCAAGGCCTATCTATGCATACAACGGATATCGTGCAGAAAAAGAAAGAAATTCCCGACGATTTCGGGGTAAGGAGTCTCGTCATTCCGAAACCGGTTTAAAAGCCAAATCGTGCTACATCCATCGCAGCACGCGTCATGTCGCGAAGTTTAAAACCAGAACATCGTTGAAGGCCGGAAATAAATAGGGTGGTCATTCGGCGGAGTGGCCCTGACTCGCTGAACAATATTCACCTAAATCTGACACCCGTGCCATAGCGGAGGCCCATAGTATACGCTAACCGCAGACCAGGAGGGTGGAGTTGCATGATAATGAGGGGGGGTGGAGTTGAGCCTAAATCGGGTTTCGGTTCGCCTCATCGACGTGACCTAAAAAGAAGCTAGTCGGCACCATTTCCGTCTGAGAGCCTCGGCGTCTCCCCAAATTGCTTCCTTTGTACCGCCCACGGCCTTGGGACCAGGTACACAAATTCGGGCTAATAAAGCTGACATGATCCTGGCCGGCAGGAGCTGGGCGATTCGGCCAGGGTGAAGATATACATGGCTTCCAGTCCAGACATGAAAACGTGAGGCATATTCCCCGCACGCTAGGATAACCGACGCTGTCTGTCGGCTCATGCGCGCGATCCCGACCTCACGACCAAGATCCATACCATATGTTTTATAACTGCACCAACGGTTTCGTCCGATATGACTTGGAACAATTTTCCTTCTTGGTTGGAATATGGTTTGCGGGCAAGCGGTGCTAGGGTCGGAATGTTACCCCCGTTTTATTTTTTAAAATATTTCTGCAACTCGGAATAGTAGCTCTATCATAGTCCGCTCAAACGCAAGGTTAATTAACGCACCGTTGGCGTAGCGTGAACACCGATCGTATAGGTGTGCTCATCGAGAACCCAAACGCACATCAACACGCGTGATACTTCATATCAAAATTGGGTAGTCAGTCGGCCGAATGGCCGTCTGAACGACCGGACAAAACGACGCCAAAGTGACCCCAAAGACTAACGTAGAAGTCCTCGGCCGTAAATTGTATTGGGTTGAGTAAGGTCCAACCCTAACTCTCGCCCAGGATCCCAAGCTGGGCCGGGTGCCAACAATCTCGCCGTTGGTGCAATAAATACCCCATATTCACGTAAACGCTTTAGAAACTCACAGTCCCGTGCGTGGTGATCGTCGGGCGCAAGGTCCAGTATGTCAAACCCTTGTTCTGCCTGCACGTGGGTCCAGCGTACAGTAGGTCATTCATTTGTCAAATAGTTTAGCTCGGACACACAGCAGCACCCATTCGAAAGCGTCAGCTAGGGCAGACGTCACTGGAAACCCAAAGATACACTCGTGCGGGGTTACCGCGGGCACCACTACCGCCGCCTACAACAGAGCTGTAAGCCCAGACGATATCAGCATTCTCAAGGAGCGTGCACACATATTTCCGTCGAACCCCTCGGATGTTGCATGATTTCTTGTCCTCGGAGGAAGCGCAGTATGTCCGCCCTTTTTGACAAAAGCCTTTTTGGCATTCCACACCACGCGCATACTCGCATATGATTCACGCTGTTTGGTCTACTTTCGGACATGAAATGGGCAATAACGCGCACGTTTTCGATTCCTGCCGGGTTTCAATAAGGGCGCCGAGGTTGAAACAATATTGTGTACGAAACGAGTAATGTTTTTCAAGGATGAACGGTACGGCGAGCGGTAGAGGGGCTACAGTCGATTTGTTTTTATGTTCCTGAAGGCAACTCCCGGCGCCATTCCGATGTTGCCTTGAAACGTTCACACGAGGAATGTTGACAGCAACTACCCCGTAAGAACGCTAAATTGTGTTGGGAAAGGTGTTTTGACGCCCAGGACGCGGGAAGCAAAACCCACTGACATTGAGGCCAAATGATAGCCTGTATCAAAAGGCATGATTTCTCGCGAGAATCACTCGTCAGCACACGTCATAGCATATGTTGGAGTCGAGCCGTATGTGGTACTCAGCGGGCTGCAGCCCCCATGCCTGTCTTCTGCGCTCTATAACAATTCGCGAGCTCCCTAAAACACACTGCATTTCCAGACGCTTGGCTCGAATTGATACACGGTTGGGGCCAAGACGCAAACGGGCAGAAGATGTTCCCGGATCATGCAAAGGGGAGCTGCGAGGGATCAACGCAGACAACACACTAAATGTTCACATGCATATATGTTTTACTTTGTGGAGTGCAAGGTAAGTTGGCGTTCTGCACCTGCGTTGAGCCGTAAATACCGGCGGAGAGAAGCGATGCCGTCCCAAGCAGTACGAAAACTTTGCCCTTCACGGAAATAATGAAAGGCGTGTAGGTCTCCTTCATGAACCTGCAGCAGGCACCATCCGCACGGGATACACGAAAGCAATGTAACGCCAGTGCGGCATCAACGTGGCCAAGAGACAGAGGGACGGAACGAGCAACGTCTATTGATCGAAACATCCGCCAAACAATAGCTTTCAGCTTGTAACAGTCTCGGCATCAAGACGGGCTAGATATTATGGTGTCGATACGCGTGTAACGAAACAATCTCAATGTGGTGGAGGTCGGGAAACCAAAACCGCATACAAGCATAAGACGGCAAGCAAATAGGGTAGTTACTCTGTCGAATTGGTCTGATCGGCGGAAACCAAATCAATACCTCGTCAAAGAGGGTGACGGAGCAATAGAGAGTAGAATTGACATAGTCGGATAATGTGGAATGCACAAGGAGCAACGGGATGTGTTAGAAGAGGACCTGATGAAGAGAGACGAATGTGACATAGAGAAGTTTGGTGCACTAGATAGTAGCGAGAACACGATCTATATCTTAGGAGATAGATGGTGGCCACAGGGGGTGAAGCAGGAAAGGGATACGAAGTAGCAAAACTTATTTTTGCAATATATGGAAACAACGTAGTGACCGCCCAACTGTTGGATGTGTCTCAATTTGGAGTAGGAACGATGCCCCGTCTCGAAAGGGCTGTGTGGTCAATGGTCAAATGACTAAGACAAGCAACAAATGAGTACGCGCCCCCCACGCGGTAGCACCAGTCAGGCGAGGATGGGGATAACGCCTTCCACTAGAGCGAGGAGAGAAGATATGCAATTCTGACATTGAATAAATCTCCGACTCCGTTGCAGAAGTAGGAAGCGAAACGTCGAAAATCATTCCTCTTCCCAAATCGCGCACAAGAGCTCAACACACCAAGATGGCACGTCTTTCGGAAGTGCCTCAAGTTTTAACCACGATCTGAGGAGCCAACTACAAAGCGAGGTGTGATCGATCATCCAGGCGTGTAATGAGAGAGTCGCTCAACAATCGTATGTAGGATAGATCATGAGAGAGGTGTTGGTGTAAGATGCAGCAACAGTCGTTTTTCTTGTCTTCGCATGAAATCGCTCATTCAACCCGGCCACAAATGGGCACCCCCACTGTCCGCACTGATCGTACTGATCATTCATCGTCCATATATATATTATATATGTATTATATATATATATGTTTTGCGCATCGCCAAACAATAGCGAGTTTCGGACTGGAGTTTTTTTGTTGTTCAGATTTTGAATTAAGGCTCTCAGCATCAAGCGGCGGTCTCAGTCCCAGTCCTTTTTGGTGAACAACAGTCTCCCATTTACTTGTGCGACTGATCCAAGCTTGGCTGATTTGCTTGTTGCTTTTTGGGGATTTTTGTTGCTTGGTTAAGCGTGTTGGTACTATTAATAGTTGCTTATTTGGTTTGTATACGTTTTGTTTATACCATATATGTATGTTTCAAGTGAATGTTTGTATGGTCATACTAAAACCCACACGATTTTTTTCTATACTGAAATATATACACGTTTGTTTTTCGCTGCGGGACTGGGAATGGGAAACACGCCTCTTACAGTAGTGCTCACCGCTATAATTCAAAATCTGAAACATTAAAGCTCCAGTCCGAAACTCTCTAACGAAACACTTAGGCAAATCGAAGTGGGATACTCGGTGTAAAGGGGTGAAGCACGCCAAGTACAAACCAAACGAGCAAAACATACAAAAACGCAACACAAGGAAGAACAAACAGGATCAAGAATGAATTGAAGATAAACCGCTATACCTAGCCCTCCTGGTGTTATTTCTGATACGTTCCCCATCGTGCAGTTGGCAGCAGGCGTTTCAACGAGGTGGAAAACACAGGCACAAAATAAGGAAACCGGCGCACGCAGTCCATCGGTTGCAACAGCAACAATACGCAGTATCAGGCGCAGAAAAACAAAACAGGTTGGCTCACGTTCCAACTGCGCCCAAGCGACAAACGCCTGCCGGTGAAGAATCAAGACCTGAGCCATATGTGCCGCGTCCAAGAGGCAGGACAACGCCTCGCTCGACGTTCTCCTGCTGCAGACAACAGAACAAAGGGTGCATGCGTCAAGAGTGTTTCGACCCTCGTGCATATACGGTCGCGTCGTGTTTTATGACTATGTCAGGAAATCGAGGTGGATCATGACACACGGTGATGTTCTGCCCCATGCTGCGTAGTTCAATGTCCGAGCGACTTCTACTGTAGCTTCGTGAACGACCATCCACAGCGGGTGGTGGCTAGGTTATGAGCATTCACGCCACCCTTGTAGAACGGGAACGCATGGTATCTCTAAAGTAGACCCTAGCCCATCGCGCAGCATTATGGGTAAACGTTTTCCAATTGGACAAGTTGCGTCGAGGACAATGTCTGCAGTACGATATCGTACCCAACGCGTGCACCAAGGCCAACCGGCAACTGTTGGCATGCGCCCTAACGAGACAAATTAAGGTGCTGCGTTAGGGTGGGCGTTGGGGTTAGTGTTAGGGTTAGGGTGGGCGTTGGGGTTAGTGTTGGGTTTGATTTTGACTCGTACTCGTGGACGGGATATACAGGGATTGTGGCAAACGGAACTCCGTTATCCATGTACCTGGTATTATATAACGACGATAACACTACCAAAACACCACGCCACCACCACCGCCAACCCCACCACTAATAAATAAGCGCAAAGCAAAAACAAGAACGAGAACACAACTATATCAATACCAAACGCACAAGGAACGATGACATCAGCAACTACTCATACACCGCCTGCCTCTACTACAGTACTCCCACTATCCAGCATGTTCACGCCCAAAAACAATTTTCGTGGGCGAAGAGGATATTTCGCTTCTACCGTAGGAGTGCTCCCGGTGTGTTTGGTTTCATTCTGTGTATTGTTGTCGCTGCCTTTTCGCGTTTCCTGAACGATTATCAGCCTCACCCCAGGCGACAGCAACCCGGCCTACACAGCTCACCGCCACGTAGCGATCGGTTTCCATACCAGCCGGAGTGGGACACTGGGTCCCTCCCCCAAACCGCTTTGACGCCGCAAGAGCAACGTTGAGGTTTCTACACAGCAATATCTACCGTGCTTCTTGGAACCTGCGTAATACAAACAACGCTAAATGTACCACCGCTTCTACAAGATAGGTACCACCATACCAGTCGCCATACCAGTAGGAGCCTAGGGCGTGCATCTCTACCTCCACATTACGGGAGATCATGATCGAAATCAGGGCTTGCCATGGGCCTGCGCTGCTGGTCCGGCCCAGGGCCGGGCCCGGGTCTATCATTAGTTCATGTCATGAGCCACGGCCTGGCACGGCCCATCAAAACTGTACCTGGCGGGCCGCCACCCTGCCCATCCTAGTTTCATTTGGCAGGCCACCACCGGGCCCCACCCATAACGTGTTTAGAGCATGGGCCACGGCTCGGCCTAGCCCATCACGTTTCTTAGACGATCGACTGCGACCCGGCCCGGCGAATCAAACTTTCAGAGGGTTGGTCGCGGCCCAGCCCCGCCCATCACAGTTTCACACTGTTCCCGGCCCGGCCCATAACCATGTCTAGACCTGTTCGGCCCGGATCACCGGCCCATGATTCGCCCTGGTAATCATACCTATAAATTGATATGGATAGTGAAATAGAGGAACACTGTATGTCTTCGGGTCTATCGCGACTAATGTTCGCAATGTCACCAGCAATACTAGGACGTGGCAACTACCACGATACTGCAATGGCATAATTCATGTTGGGGTTTAGGTTTACACGAGCGAAACGCCGCGTATGCAGCGTAAGGCTTGCGTACTGGTGTACTGTTTGTAAAGGGGCGTATGGGACCGTACAAGCAAAGGCTTTTAGAAACCCGTTCCCCACGATAAGAGTACGCAGCACCATTATGGTCGAAATGGTTATCATCGTCGAAGCCCCCGTAACTAAGGACCTATCTCTAAAGCTGCCGTTGGGATATCTTCGGCGTTACACGTATTCTTTCTTTTTACTCCGCCCGGGACGTGGGATTCCAGTGAGACAAGTAGTGAGCGGGGTGCGGTGCGTCGTGTAGAGGGTTAGATAAAGCCCGAGGCGGTAATGAGGCCAAGCGGACGTCGTACGCGCCAGTTATCTATAATTTAGTGGAAGAGTGGAAGTGAGAGAAGAGGCAACCCCGTGTTCTCTCATACGGACAAATTTGGGACGCCATAAGACCCATGCTACGATAGAGGTGTTGTTCCATGATGTTTTTTCTGAGGCTCTTCACTTTAGGAGCTCCATATCACACCCGAAAATTGTTTTTGAGTAAACTGGAAAGGCAGCGCGAACAGCAAAGCCATGGTCTAGGCATAAAAACAAAAATCATATCGCTGAACAAGAATTACATTCCGACGGTTTTGGGTTAAGGAGCCCCCTTATTCAGAAACAAAAATGCCAAAAAGTGCAACCTCTAACGTTGTTTTTTTTAAAGAAAACGGAGATGCTTCGCCACCCCCGCACCGACATACGAATAAACGGCACATCTCCCAATCCGTGGTACGAGACATTTCGTCACATTGATCATCGGGTGAAGCGGATATGGTTTGCAGGAAATTGAAGAATGTAGACTTTCGCCGTCCAAGAGTATTACAAACGTTACAGTACGCCCCTCCCCCCTCCTTGTGTATCCTGTGTCATCGTGTTGACAAACGTTCAAGCAATCCTGTCATGAACGCATACACCAACAGCGGTAAAAGAAAGGAACAAAATCCCGCTTGGTTTGGAAACCCCTCGAACCTCTTGAAGATACTCCCGACTCTTGGAACAGCAGCACCAGTCCACCCTGCCGGTCTTCTGGCGGTTGGCATCCACGGTTAGCAAGGCCACGAACGCCGTAACCTGCTATAAAACAAAACAACGACCGAGTGTATGGTCAACAACAGCTCAAGCGGGCGCACTCGGCCGTGTCTCCTCTTCGTGCTTGTGCAATAGGTCGTGGCCTTGGTCTCGTACCCATCTGTTGACTCTGTGCGTCTTTTCGTCACCATGGGCTGGGTTGTGCCAATAACCCATTGCCAACTGTGAGCTCAGGCCGGCGCACATGTCTGAACCGACAAACACCCACGATAAAACAAAAGGTCCGTTGGGTTGCAAAAACGATACCGCTGTTGACTCATCTCGGTTCGTACGTACATTCCAACCAAATTGTTCCAGGCTTCATCCCTGTCCCTTACTTTAACGATCAGATACTTCGGCTATATTGTGTGAAGGGTTTTCCTAAACACGGGGAAGGGTGTGTGACGCGTACTATTGTACAATAGAGGTTGCATTTTTTGGCTTTTTTGTTCTGAACGGCGGGAACACTTGACCCAAACTCGTCGGAATGTCACTCTTGTATATCAATACTATTTTGTTTAATGCCTACTGTAGTCCGTGGGTTTTTCTCATCGGGGTGCCCTTCCAGTTTACTCAAAAACAGTTTTCGGGTGTGACATGGAGTTCAACTGGAACAAATGTGGTGCACCTCTATCGTAGCATGGGTCGTGTCTTCCTGGGGAGAAGGGGGGATTGTCGGCTATATTTCGTGGCTTCCTGCTAGCAGGCCACACAGAAATCGAGAGCCCACGAGAAGAGCGCTCGATCGTATTGATCTATGAACCCTTTTACTACCCCGAAAAATATATCACACTATTTCCAAGTTGTTTTGTCCCCAAAAAACATTTACGGCTCTGACGGGGTTGTTAACATACATACATGATAGGGGAACTGGCGAGTTTCTGCGCTATTTTAGATTTGTCGACAGGTCGGTATATGCATGTGCATCCATCGGTAGCGAACGTGCCGAGCCCAGTAATGCAATTTCCAATTGAATAATACGCTCGAGCCTGTTTCATACGTCGGCGCGGGGGGCTTTCTCACGAAAGTCAATTTGCATGTATTCGATATTTCTGCTGTATTATGCACGCGCTGCTGTATGTAAAGAAAACGCGTAGTACGCGCGATCGAAGTATCCCACGCAGCTTGCAAAGTTGAGTTTCGGCGAAATCCTCGATCTCACAGCTGACGTTTTTTTCTTTTATAATACATACGGTACCTGGGATGTTAAAACCTGGTACCAGGTATATCGTACGCGACTTTTAGAACTGCCAAAATTATCCCACACAAACTACAAGTATTTTGTCCCCAAAATGTTGATGCAGTTCTTAAACTCTTTCCACCGGTGCTAATGGCAACAGCATATTAAATTACGGAAAAACAAGTTTTTAGCGGCGCAAACATAAGTTCAACTTGGGCTTAGTCAGAGCTTGTGCCATTAATAGAAGCTTTTTCGATGGAGCAGCAGCTTGCGAAGTTATAAAATATTCGCCCCAATACGCCCTGACATTCCACCTAAGACATGGGGACAACCTACTTGGGACTAAGTGTGGAATCAGTTTTGCAGTATCATACCGGTAGCAAGGAACTCATATTTTGGGCTACGCTTAAATTCTTACGCGAGGCAGGGTGTGAAAAAAACACTAAAAGCAAAACACACAAAAGCAAAAGCACAACAACCGCACCTTCTTGTTGTGGTTGGTGACCACCATCGACGCCGCGTAGCCCTTGTCCGACATCTTGCATAGCTCGGCCACGCGCGCCATGTCGGTCTCGGCCCCCTGCACGGTTCGGCCCCAGAGCAGGCACGGCAGGCAAAAGCCAAACTCAGCCAACAGCAAAAACAAAAAACAAAAAACAAAAACTGAGCGAAACCGCCGCCGCCGCCAAAAACCTCCAACAAAACAAAGTTCCAAACGCTACACGCCTGGACGGTACGCGTGTGGGCGAGCTCGCGTGCGTGCAAAACCGTCGCGTGCCGGAGACGTACCACGCTGCCCGGAAATGTAAGGACCGTTTTGGTGCATTACTGCGTGTCGGAGACATACCATGAATACCCAAAACGTTCCCTAAATTTCCGGACATGGTGGTAAACTACCAGAAAAATGACAAAAAAAGAAGAGGCAGGCCCGAGCCTCATCCGCGCGGGGGCAAGAAAAAAACGCGGTGGTTCCTTCCTCTTACGGCACCCTCCCCCTCCCCGCCCCCGTTCCCTCTACACCGCCGCCCCGGTGCCCACCTGAAGGATGGAGAGACTCTTCCCTTCGCACTCCTCCAGCTCGAACCCGCACAGGTCCGTCCACGCACTGTTGACGTGCGTGATTCGGAAGGGGTGCTGAGGGCGGGAGGGGAGACACGCGGAATAGGGCGGACAGCGGGAGGATACAAGCTTAACACGTGGCGTGGCGGGAAGGGGAGGGTGGAGCGTTTTAACCCTTGTACCACTTACTCCACCCCCGATTTGGGGACAGATTGCTTGGGATTAGTGTGGAATCAATTTGGCAGTGGCAAAAGGTTAAGTACACACCGGACAGAAAACGATCTACTGCTGTAGTTGTAGATCATTTCGATCCTACAGTATATCGGCGGTTAGGAGATGCTCTATAGGATCTGTACACTACAGATCCAACTCCAGCCTAGGAAACATGCGCCATAGATCATTGCGGTTAATACGGTTCCTACCTGGCAACATTATCTAGATTATGCGAACCATAAACCACACGCATAGATTAGGAATGTATGGTCAGGCGGAGGATGTCGGGGCCGAAATCGGTGGCTTTGGCACCAGAGTCGCGCGTATGATAGCGTTTTTTTAACCAATGTTTTCTGTCTGTTCCGCCGCTTCTGCTGTGTGTTTTATACTTGTGCCTAGACTATTAATACCGGTTTTCTTAGCATTTAAGTGATCATGTGTGCCTGTTTTTGGTTTCCAAGTGATCATGTGTACCTTTTTTGGCTTACAGTCTATACTTACGAGTACCTGCGGGTTCCAGGCGACCAGATGTACCTTCTTTTGGCCTCCAACTGTGCCTGTTTTTGACTTCCAATGAATTAACCGTTGTACTAGTTTTTGGCTTCCAAGTGACAAGGTATACCTGGTTTTGACCCTTGTCCGAACATATATACCAGTACGCGGCAATGTCCCTTACCCTCGGCGTGGTGACAACGATCCGCGATTTCTTGTCCTGCAGGGCGTTCTGGAGGGTGTTAGGCACAACGGGGAAGTCCGTCTTGCCCGCTGCTCGCATCAGCTGCTGGTAGTACGCCACGGGATCGAACGAGATGTCCAGCTCTTCGATCTGCGGGTGGCATTGTTGCGGTTTATCACGGCATCGTATGGTAACGGGGCGGGAACGGGGTAATCGCGAAAATGTTTAGCATTACGGGACTGTAACTTAAGAGCGAAACCATGACTACGTACTAACAAATTATCAACAAGTGAAAATTACAATCTTACGAGCGAATGCGAGTTTCTACTTTACACCGCGCCAAAATAATATTATTAGGGGTAACTAAATAATTAATTAATTAATTGAATAAGTAATTAAATAAGTCCTTGTTGTGTGACGGGGGGGGGGGCTGTGGGTTACCCGATTCAGGAGTCCCGTCTACCAGATAATCAATTTGTCAATTAGGGAAATCCGCGACGACAAACAGGGACCCCTTTCGAGCTGGCTAAAGCCGGGTTCTAGGACCGAGGAAGATTCTACGACCGCCAGCCGATATGCTTACTCCAGGTAGACTATACGATTATCAATTTATCCAAATCAACTAACGCACACAAGGTGACGACAGTTGCAAATATCTTGCTGCGCGAGTTCCTAGCGACAGCTGTACTATGTTTACACAACATCGGCCATCCGAACATTCTCGGGTAGGAAGGAAGGAAGGAAGGAAGGAAGGAAGGAAGGAAGGAAGGAAGGAAAGAAGGAAGGCACGTCTGACAAACGACAACATGTGAGGGTGGGGGTGGCGTGGGTGCGTTCACCTTGTTGTCGCTGTCGAATCGCGCTCGGACCATGCCGGACTTCTCGCATTCGTTGCACGCACCGTGCGCACTGCAGAAAACAAAAACAACGCGAGACCACAGCATGGCAGACGCGTGACGCAAAAAAAAAGCACGGAAGCAACAAAACAATCCGGAAAAGGTGTGAGCCCATCAATTTACTAGCGGAGGACACGAGCCCTGGGGGTGGGAAGAGGGGGGAGGGGGTGGCGGCAGACCTGGGAAGAAAACTACACGAAGCAGAGGAAGAGAGAGAGGCAGCACCGCCTACCACAAATATCATCACAAGCAGCAACACCAACGACGCATATTGCCAGTACTCCCAGTACCTCACCACTATCAGTGTGCCTCAGAGCGCACCCCAGTGCCCTGTATCTAGAGTACGTTATGACCTAAGTTCTGAGTACTGGTACGCCCCCCTCTCTCTGCTCACATGGCATCGAGGGTGCGCATCGTAAAGGTGCACATCAAGCCGTCGTCGTTGAAAAACGCTCCGCCACCGCCACCACCACTGTCGCCGTCACACCCCAGCGTGTACTCAATCGACACGGGTCCTTCGTTGCGGCGGGTCTTGACGCCGATGTTGTCGCAGTTCACGTTAAGGCTCTGAACGTCCGATATCATCCCTGACGTGGGTCGGGGAGAGGGAGCGCAGCGCAGGTGGCGGCAGGAGGGCGAGAGAGGGGCAGCGTTTAGTTGTCTCTCTCGTTCTGGTTCTGGTTCTGGTTCTGGTTTTTATGTTTGGTGTAATAGACCTGCGAATCCAACAGGCTCATGAACAGGGCTGTGCATCGGCAGGATTTCACGACTAAAAACTAATGGTAGGTGCCGTTAGCCAACTAACTTGCTTTATTTAGTCAGCAAGTCGCCTGGCCGAGCCAGCTGATGGCCAGTCGACCTGCCGACGCAAGTCAGGCGAGCGAAGCGAGCCAAATCAGCCCCTACCCCGGCCGAGAGGGGCCCGTCCAAAACCGAAAAATTGTACCTGGTACCAGATATCCCGCATTGAACAATCCCTCCTACCTACAAGTATCAAAACCCAATTAGGTCTAGCCGGCAACCCCGGGAAACGACTAACTAGTAGTCCGACTAATATCTAGTTGGTGACTTAAGTCGTGCCGACTCACAGCTTTACCAACGAATGAAAGCCAATACGAAGGCCATAACCAATAGACCAGTGGAGCCAATAGGTCAAGACCAATAGGTCAAAGCCATTAGACTAATGAGGCCAAGAGACCAATGAAGGCCATATGCAAAAACAAAACGAGAGTACATCAGGTATACTCGTAGGCCAAAGCCATTACAAGACCAACAGACCAAAGCCATGGAACCAATGAATCCAAGAGACCAACACGGCGATATCCAATATGCCAAAAAAAACAGCAGTACGTAGTACTCGTAGGCCAACGCCACTAGACCAAGAAAAGCAATAGGTCAAAAAGCCAAAAGGCAAAAAAAATAGGCCAAAAAGCCAAAGCCAAAACAAATAGGCCAAAAAAGCCTCCCAAAAAAAAAAGCCCTCACCGTCCACGCCGAGCAGCACGCGGCGGTTGTTGACGACGTCGGCGGGGCTGAAGGAGCGGTAGGGGGTGATCGGCATGGTCAGCCGCAGGTCCTCCGAAACCAACTCGGCCCAGGCGTCCTCGTCCACGGAACCTTCCGCGCGAAGGTCGAACACCTGTTTGCGAGATAGAAATCAGGCAAGAGCTATTGAGATACGACGTATTGAGCTATTGAGCTGTTGAGAGAGATACGTGGATACAAAATACCTTCGTATACGAATAAAGTTGGAGATATGTTGAGATTGAGAGAGAAAGTGTGTGTGTGTGTGTGAGAGAGAGACATTGAGTTTTTGTAAAGAGATAGTTTGTACATAACTTGAGATTGAGAGATGTATCGTGCGTGAGAAAGAGAGACATCGCACGTAGCTGGACAGAGAGATTCACACTGAGATCGAGAGATATGTTGAGTGAAACAGAGTAACACCTTTATTATTTAGACAAAAGGGTTGGCGAGATAGAAAGATAGACAAGATGGACAAGATTCATAGATTTGGGTATGGAGAGGCAAGACAGAGTTCCAGAGGTGGGCAGAAAATAGACGAGATCGAGTTGTCGCCGCGAACAAGGAAGAAGAAGCAAAAACGCAAACGAAGAAATCTGCCCTCACCATCCGCAGAGTCCGGCGACGGTCATCGCGGCAGGTGGCCAGCTTCTGGGCGGCCTCCTTATTTCTGGCCTCCACTTCTTCCTGCGAAAAGCAAACAAACGACAAAAACGCCAAAATCGACAAAAAAAAAGGAACCAAAATGATTAACGCAACGGACCAACAAGCGAGTCGACCAAGCAACCAACAAACAAAACTAAAGGACAAACTGTATGACAAAAACAAATAAATACAAACGCCGCCGCCAACATCAACTTCAGAAAGGAACAAAGTACGTACCGTAAAACTGAGCATATACTCGTACCAGGTACGTACATTGATACTTAATACAAACAGCAGAACTCACTACACCAATACGAAGTACTATGTACTACGGACCGACTTTGTTCAAGACTCACTCCTGGTCTGCTGTCTTCCGCCCCAGCAGATAGGTGTCTTACGATAGGCTCTACCTGGTAAGTCTATAGGGGTACTCGTATTACGGGGGACCATAGTAAATAGGACCAAAAGTTGTTAGCAAAATAGGGAAACATATAGGTTTTGGTGTCTACAGTAGGTCCTATTGTGTCAACAGTAGGTCCTATTAACTATGGACCAAATATTGTTAGCAAAAATAGGGAAAATGTAGATTTTGGTGTCTACAGTTGTAGACACAATAGGACCTACTGTAGTAGGTCCTATTAACTATGATCCCCCGTAATAGCACTTTTGGTCAACATGTCACTGGGAACTGACGGGCCCCCTCTAACGCCAAGAACTACCCAATATCGCTGAAACCCCATGTGTATTTTGCAAACTGAAGATGGGATTGTTCATCGGGATAAACGCACATACTTTCTCAAAAGTCATTCTCTGGGGTGAGAGCTACGGCGCTCAGTACTCAAGCGAGAAGCTTCACGAAAATGAGGCGCTACGTACCCCTACCGCAGCACGCTAAACCAATGGAAAACTCACTCTTGGACTGCTGCTTTCTGCCCCGCCCAGCAGACACCCCCGCCCCGCCGGGACAACGACGGACAACAAAAAATATAACAGTATATATTCTTCCTCGAGTCACTCACCGCTTCCTTGTGAAGCTGTGTCAGCTGCTCCTGCATCCTGTCGGTGCACTGCTTCTTCAAAGTGCGGGACTTGCGCGCCTGCCGGCGGTTGCGCTCCCTCTCCATCATCTTCTTGTCATCCGCGCTCGACGTCTGCACTCCAGGAATCGACCGGGGGGAGGGGGGGGTTAGCGTAGCTTAGCTTAGCTTAGGGTAGGTCAGGGTGGGGTGGGGTGTGGGGTGGGGTGGGGTAGGGTAGGGTTGTACGTAGGGTTGAGTCAGGTAAGATTCATATGTATGGTAGAGTTGAGGCAGCCATGTAAAGATCATGTACCAGGTATGTGGTAGGGTTGAGGCAGTCATATAACGTCACGTCAGTAATGCTACAGCAGAAGTCTTTTAACGGACGAGGAAGAGACGCCCTCTTCCTCCACCTTCGCCCAATCGAAATTTCAGCATGAAACCTCGAACGTCTTATCTGTCCGTCCGTACAAGAGGAGAGTGCCTCGGGAGGGCAGAGTCCAACCCAGACGCAACGTGCCGCAGTAGCAACAACAGCAGCAGCAGGCGGCTCTTTCATTGCGGCTACGACTTTTACGAGTTGTCCCCACCTCGCCCCCTGAGGAGGAAGAGCCTGTATTCATCCGACTTCTCTTGTCTCTGTGGCCCATCATGCCGCCGTCGAACTGACAGCGAAACAAAACGATCAAGCAGCGGGAGCCAGAGGAGGGGGGATGATGGAGAGTAAGAACATGGGCCGCCAATGCGTTCGCTCTTCCTCTCTCCTAAAGGTTCATAGAAAGGGACAACTGAAAAGCAAACAATTCTACATTTATATTTTTTGCTGCGGCTGGCTGGCCGCGTGGGACGAGACACAACAGCCGCCGACGCTGCAACGGCATCAACGGCGCACCAACGCACCAGCAGCTTTGCCCGTAAGCAAAATAAGCTATCAGCAGCAGCAAGGCCACCGTGCGTGACATCGAAGTGTGGCACAAACATGCAAGCAAGAAAGCACAACCACATGTAGTACGCACCCCGACGAAGGAGCCTCCGATCATGGCGATAGTTTGCGGAAGGCTCGCCAGCCCCGCGTCGGTGTACAGTCCCATGCCGACCTCCATCTCGCTCCGACTGTTTATCTTCCCTTCTCCTCTCCTCTCCTCCTATCCACTCCTCGATGTTGTTGCAGAACAAAACAAAACCTGCCACAGGGAGAGAAATGCGTGTAATCAAACAAGAAAATATCTGTTAACTGATAATTGATACTGGTACACCGTAATACGGAGTACCAGGAACGAAATAAAATAAACCTGGCATGAAACCAGAAAAAAAATACCCTGGCAACAGGTAGTGCGTACGAAGTACGCCAGAGTACCTATTAATAGTACCGGTAAGAAATAATAAATCACCTGGTACGTACCTGGTACGAATTAAGAAATACCTGGTTTCTGGTATGAAATACTTGTACGTACCGGGTAAGAAATACCTGGTGCCGTTCAAAATAAGCAATACCCACGTACTGCTGTCTCCTGTTGAACTGTAGGTATTGTAGGCTGGCATAGATTACGTATTTCTACACACGGTGTGCGTATCTCTGCCTCGTACAGGCAGTAGTATGAACACAAGTCGAGCGATGCACGTAGCAGGATGCAGGACGCGGGACGAGGCAACATCGGAAATCGGAAATCAGGAGTAAAATCTGTAACGGCCGTTCACCACCACACTATGTGTACGCAACGCCTCGTTCACAACAAGGTGTATAAAGTTTGTCGTGTCTTACACGCCTTTATTCCCAGGATTCGCCAAGAGCCAAGACGCAGCTTGCAAAGGGCTGTCCCGGCTGAGCGGGCTTACACCGAAAGAGGCCCCATGTCTGTAATAACATGGAATCGGCGGGGGAAGCTTCGGCGGCGTGGTCGGTGGGGAACAAGCCGTTGCCGCCCCGAGAGACCACAACGACAACAGAACAGTAGGTGGTGGTGCAAACGCCCCAGCTGCACAGAGTGAGACCGAATTGCACAATAGGCTGCATGATGCAAGGCTCGAGAGCGAAGCACACAAGATGGGCTCTCTCTCTCTCTCCCTCTCTCTCTCTCTCGGGCGCACCCATCGTGTCCGCTTCGTTCTCGCGGCTTGCACCATGGAGCTTGATGTAAAATTCGGTCTTATTCCGTGCACCTTCCTGAGTGACCACAACGACAACTTTAACTTTGGCTCCCTTCTTCGGCCTTGTTGGTGGAGAATACGCCGTTGCCGCCCCTAGTGACAACGACAATGGAGTAGGTGGTGGTGCAAACGACCCAGTTGCACGGAACAAGACCGAACTCGACACCGAGCTACTTGGTGCAAGCCTAGCTAGCGCCTATCCTGTCCGCTTTGTTCTTGAGACTTGCACCATGGGGCTTGATGTCGCACTCGGTCTTATTCCGTGCAGTTGAGTCGTTTCCCTAGCCCCTGTCGTGTTCGCTGTGTTCGTGAGACTTACATCATGGAGCCTGATGTCAAACTCGGTCTTATTCCGTGCAGCCGAGTCGTTTGCGACACCAACTACTGCTCCATTGTCATTGTGGCCACTCAGGGCAGCCACGGCTTGTTCCCCGCCGACCACACCGAATAAGGGAGACAATAACACGACTGCCGCAAGCAACCGCCGCCGATTCCGACGGCTAGCGGACATCACGTTGGCATGAAATCCCGGGGGCGTCGCAAGTTAAAAAGGGGGCGCAAGTTGAAAGGGGAAATACAGACGCTCGTGTGTATACGAGCCTAGACGTTCGCTGCTCCTGTACCGCTGTTGTTGGACTACCGTATTTGGCCTAAGATGCCACCCTAGCACAGGAAGATAAAAAAGAAAATTCTACAAAATAAAAGGTCAAGTTTAACACCGGGGTTCGTTAGATACCACCCCCCTGTGGCCGTAAGGCTTCCACATAACGCCAACATACCACCTGGGGTCCACACAAAAACAGCGCAAAGGTGCGTGACGGCACCGCACATTGAGAACAACATTGAATAGGGGTAGAGCCCTTCGGCACATGCGGCCCACCGTGGATAGAACGCGTCTGTGGTCCTGGCACCCCCTGCTGGCCCCGACACCGCCTGCTGACACGCCTCAAGCCACGAGTGAGCCACGATCGCATCTATTTTCGGCCGTCCCCAAACCACTTCTTCTGCACACGCGTCTCAAGCTCCGACAGCAGAGCGTGGCGCGTCAGTCGCAGCAGCAGCGCGGTGCCCCCTTGGCCCTTTCAGACCAAGGTGTTTGCCCTTTCAGACCAAGGGATGCAGACAATACGTCTATTTTACGCGTCATCACCCCCCGGTGCCTGCCTGGAAGCATCAAATATCAAGTATCCCAGGTTGCTGTATTACCGCCCTTACTACCACCGCGTCTGCTACCCAGGTGGGTGTGTTAAATGTACTAAACATTCCCAACCGAACTTCAATAACCCACCATCGACATCCCCCCCCGCCCCACCCGACCACAGGAAACCGCCTCGGTTCATAAAAAAAGCAAAGCCCAAAATAATTATCACCCGGGGTGGTTTTCTTAGAGGCCAAATACGGTACTACCGTAGTACGTACTACCCTTGTACCTGGAATGAAACATCGCACGTCTATCGGAACAGAAACAGAATAGGGGAGCTGGTAGAAAAACACGGGTGGCTCAAAATTCAAGCAGTTCGTCCCCAAACTGTTTTTGCACTTGCACAGACGTTATCCCATTTTTTAATACTGAAAAAAGTATCCCCCTTACACATATTGCCAACTACTTTGTCCCCCACACGTTGGTACAACTTCCATGGTGTTCATTGTACTTGGCGGGGGATACGTAAAGGCAAAAGGCTTGTTTGGTCCCAGTTGGAGATGTGCTACTGCAAGTTAACTGTTGCCAGGTAGATACCACTCTGTCTGGAAATGTAAGGACCGTTTACATACCTGGTAGGCATTACTAAGCACTCTATCCGGAATTACAAGGACCATTTGGGTAATGATATGAACACCCAACCGGTTCTTGCATTTACGGACAGAGTGGTAGGTCTCGGACGGCGGCCGACAACTCACATCACACAACAAACGATACTCCCTTCGATAAGTCCCACCCACCACCACTATGTGTGCCTTCTATTACTAGACCTATCTCGGCCAGCTGCAGGAATCACAGACCCGAACGCAGCTCTGCTTCCGACTGCCTTTCCTCCCTCCGCGATGGTCGCGGGCATACAAGTCACCTACCAGGTGTCCGAGAGGCCAGCGAGCAAGACGCCTCCCCGCCCGAAGCATCGCCGCGGAATGCGGACGGCCAAAAAAAACTCCCGACCTCTCCACCATGCGCACCCACGCGGGCAACTGACACGCCTATATATCCCTGAGAAACCCGCTCCTGTGTGAATATGCAATGGCGCCAGTCGCTCGATCCCTCGCTGTACAGAGGGAATGCACATCGAGAAATCGAGTGACGCTCGGCATTATATACCCGCCCTCAAGCGGGAGCCGTTACTCGAGAATAGACAGACGCGTGTCCGTGGCCTGTACGGTGGGGAGCTCAGAAGGTTGGCCTGTCCATCGTCGCGGCGAGGCTTCGGGAGGAGGACGTCATGTGCCAGGCCTCTCGGCCTGGCATGTAGCCCGTCCCCGCGACTGCCGGCGAGGAAAGGCGGTCGGAAGCAGAGCTGCGTTCGGGCCTGTGATTCCTGCGGCTGGCCGGTTAGGTTAGGTCTGTGAATGGACTAGGCGGACATGGTGGTAGGAGTCGAGAAGGAAGTGCGATGCTTCCAAGTATTATTTTAATAGTAAAGCAGAGTGGTTGAGTCAGCGGACAGTCACCGGTAACATATACCAAATCTCTAACTTCACTATCCCCTGGATGGACATGCTTAGTCTTTACATATTCCCCAGACGCTACACTACCATCTCACACACCGAGTGCAATCAACAACCAACGTATGGGGTGAAGGACAGACTGTGGCGGTACGTACACAAAGTCCTTGGAATTAGGGTTTTGGATGCCTTTTCAATGTGGAATATTGAACGTATTCGCACATGAGAAAACTGGGGCTTGTGTTTGTGAAGCGGTGATTTAATCATAATATAGAGGAGGCGTGTTTGATTAGGGGACAAATACTGGAGAGAGCGGGCATGATGTATACTTGAGGTGTGCAGTCGTAATAGAGAGGATGGATGCAGAGCAAAGGGCCGACACTCAGTCAGTAATCTAATTCCAGGTTCATGAAATCATAACAATTGTAAAAGGGCCGGGTTACGGACCCGCCAAAGTAAGGTTATTAGTTATTACCGAAGTATGATGTTAAGAACAGTAGCTGCGAAAAGGAGTAGAAATCAGGGGGAAACACTTGGATGGAGACCTTGACCCAGCCTTGTACAAAACGGTTTTATAAAAAAAAATAAAAAACGTCAGATGTGAGTACGACCGATTGAATGGTTGAAACTCAACTTTGCACGCTGCGTAGTACTTAAAACACGTTCGTTGGACGTGCTTCTATTATATTTGACTTCCATATTCCGTGAACAGGAGTAACTTCTTGGTATTGTACCTGTGGCTACCTGACTGCAAACACTAACCCTAACCCCGAGCTAATGGGAAATTCTCAACAAAAAAAAAGATACCTTATCAACCATTGTTGTGTCGAAGCTGGGCAGTAGCCTTTGGCGCGTGTCTGGATTATTATCTAGGATACAGTATAGAAATCGGGGAATATTTTATAACTTGACT
>JAYJME010000233.1:0-28578 GCA_036873775.1 Costaria costata | reverse complement strand
GCGTCAACGTTGGGAGGAGTCTGGGGGGCGAATTCTCGTCGTTCGGAGCTTTTTTGTGTCATCGGACAGACAGACAGGTTTTTAATTTCCGTTATATACTACCCTAGGTAAACCTAGGGAATTGTATCCTAGCGAATCGTTGCAAACTACATATCGGGTGTTAAATAGATTGGAACTGTACTCACTCCGAGGGAACTTCGTCCGCGAGCAATGGTTTGGCTCGAAGGTGCAGCAATGCGATAGCGGTTCTGTGCACGGCTACCGTTTATGTGTTTCGACACTGTTCCTTGGGCTTCCACGGTACGGGTTGCCAAACCACAAGCCACGGCTTCAATCATGACACCACGTGATCACAAACCAGTAAAACCGTTTACAGCAAACTCGTAGAGCATCTAGTTCTAGTTCTACCAACTCCCTCTCGGTATTACCACCGAGTTTAGGTCATAGCCTGTTTGGGTACAGGCTAAGAGAGTTTCAATAATCTCCTACCCAACTCAGGCCTTACAACATGCTCTCGTTGACTCCAAGTGTTAAAGTATATTGGGCTACTACAGTACTTTGTTAGACTACGGATAAAATCTCTTAGTGATCACTTACCCAAACAAAGACTCAGAACACTATCCGCCATCGCCGCCAAATGTGTAAGGTGTCAGTCTCTGGCTACTGTGGTATGAAAGGTTGATCGACTACCTACGACTGGTGCTACTATAGAGGTGGGAAATGTTTGTCCTTGTGTTTTGCTGGAGGTCAGAGCCACTCAGAAATATCAGAGCCACTCGGGAAGGACACTAGCGTAACGATATGTTTGAAGTGACGAAGCTTTGATGTCTCTTGCATGTTTTGTAATGTTGCGCCACTTGGGGGTAATTTGTTTGGCTGCGCCTAAAACACAACAAAATCATAGTCCCATATGGAGAGGGGTAATGATTCACTCGCCCGATTGGCCTGAACGCGGAAGTGAGCGGAAGTGAAAAAAGGAAACAGGAGTCAAAAATATTGCTACAATAGCGAAGAACCAGTCATCACCCATTTATTGTTTTGTTTGGCATTATGCGGGCGCCTCGGTATCCTGTTGCCAGTCGTACAACGCATCGTTTTACCCCTGAGGTGGGCGATTTGCTTCAATTTCCATGCCAGAATTATTCCTGCTTTTTCAATGTGTTTTCTATCTCTCCATCGGTAGTATCCCTCTCCAGGGCTATCATTGTTATTACTGTGCTTGCCATCCGACATCGGGCTGCATGACCTTCAACGTTGATCACTCAGAACATGCCGAAAGGAGAAAACCTCGGAAACAAAAGCATTATTGAGGCCTGTCCTGTGACCACGAACTTGAGTTTAACGACGAGCGAATGTGAAAACAGCAACAGCAAGCCTCACAACAACTACTACTGCAGCAATCTCACGTGCCCCACGATAGGGACATCAGCTTTCCCCCGAACGGTGCATGGCAAGCGGGGCTCCTAAACTAAGAGTTAATCCGGGAGAATAGATTAATTAGGATCCACGATGCATGCTACGGTTACGGTGCACCCAATTTTTCTAGGGCTCCTCACTTGTGTGGAACTCTCTTTACCCCCCTCCCCCAAAAACAAAACTAAAAACCTGGGTTCGAGAAAACCCGAACGGGGGCAACACGAATCTAGGACTCCTCACTTGTGTGGAGCTCTCTCTACCCCCCCCAAAACAAATTAATAAAAACCTGGGTTCGAGAAAATCCGAACGGGGGCAAGACGATGAAACAAACCATGGCCTAGTTATCCGCCGAAAAAAGAGCAAACTAAAAGGTTATTGGGTACTTACTGGAGTTCCTCGGTTAAGGAGCAACGTTGGTCAGAAACAACAAGCCCCAAAAATAACACGCCTGTCTTAGCACTCGTCCCACGACGAAGACAAAAACAATAGAGATATTCGCCTTGTTTCCAGACATACTACGGTAGGTTCTGACTCCTATGTCCCCGCATGGTTCGCGATATTGCTGCAGCACATTTTGTGATTTTCAATACAATTCCTTTCAGCAACTTTCCTTGGTCTGTCCCTTGACGTTTTTGCAACACAGTCAGTGTTCGGAACAGGTGTCGAGCTTTATAAAGCGAGGAAAGAACCGCACAGAACCTAAGGTGCCCCACTACTCTCTCACGCGTCGCTAGTTATGTTGATACCGCGCACGCTGTCCACCGAGATTAACCCCTCTGGGCTGTTTCAGCCAGCAAAATATTGAACAAGAGAGTCACCCAGTGGTCCACCGGGCCCGGCACGCAGTAGTGGAGACAGTCCATTGAAGGCCCGTTCCGGCCGTGGTGCAGGTCGGACCGCATAAGCGTCGGCGTGTAGGCATCCAGCACCCTCCAGCCCCCACCCGGGATAGAAAACGCCTTTTCAAGGATCTTGACGTTGGGGAAGGTGTCGCCAGGGGGGGTTACAGCGGGTGATCTGGTGTAAGAGGATGCAAACAACGTGTATCTTCAAGCATATAGAAGTACGTCAATCTATTTTAACGGCGGGAATGTGTAAGCGTGTGGTATGTGCACGTTTAATATGTTCGGGGAGATGACCTTCTGTCTGGTCGGCAAATACCGGACGTGCTCCGTTCCGGGATTATAGGGGGGCGAGGGTCTATGGCCAAACAACTAGGGCCATGCCCTATACGAGTGCCCTCTCTACACCGTGAAATCTGATATCCGAAACCGAGCCTGCCATGGCCTTGTCTCACTTGCTGTCGCACAGACTACCTGCAAAAAGGCCAAGTTTGAAAACGTCGGAAAGAGGTCTACAGGAGTCTCATAACTAAGAGAGGAGTTCTACGGAATTTAGTGTAACGTTCCGGATAATAATAATATACATATTAGAATAGGTCACGCTCGTCATTAGAGTGTTTGCGTATCTATCATTCTGGGGAATTCATTACTGTAGAAAAAATCGTGAAATTCCGTCCCGTATTGTTTGGTTTGTTTTTGCGTATAAGCTACTCAAAACCTGACTTTGAAATTCCGTCATGACCTATCAGACAGGGGAATCAAGGTCACATCAAACGTGAGCATGAAAATTGAACAAATTTCATACCATAGATGCCATTACGACATGACCACATGACCACACACCACAAAAATATACCAAAAGACAAACAAGCTCGAACATATTACTCCAACCAAGCACCGAGACAACAGGGCAGTGGTGCCAGCCGCGATGGGAACAGAGCTAAGAGCAGCACCGCCGCTGCTTTTGCTAGGCAATGGCAAGCAGCTGGGCCGTAGGAACAACCTAGCAGCAGCAACTATTCACAGCAAATAAAAAGCATCGCAACACGAACCTAGGACCTTCTACCATTGACTGTTTATGGCTGCGCTGCACACAGCGTGAGGCTTCCGCGCTCACAACGCACCCAAGAGTACCAGCCCCGCCCAGCGCCTAACCTTAAAAGCTGGGCGCATATACAGTGGCAACCTCACACCGCCGAGGTGCTGCAACTGATGATAGTGTACTACTGCTTGCTGCAGCAGCAGTGCTGGGGTTGAAATGCCCGCGGATTCAACGCGCGACAAACGATAGCCTTCGGCTGATTGAGGTGCTCGGATTCCTTGCGCTTCAAGAAGGCCTTGTTGCTTGGCTTTATACTCGGGGCATGTAAGCAAACCATACGTGAAAGTATGTAGGCAAAGGTCGCGTGCTACGATAGAGGTTGCACTTTTTGGCTTTTATGTTTCTGAATAACGCGGCTCCTTAACCCAAAATCGTCCGAATGCCATTCTTGTTTAGCAATATGATTTCTTTAAAATGCCTAGCCCATGGGGTTTCTCATGGGTCTGCCCTTCCAGTATACTGAAGAACTGTTTTCGGGTGTGATACGGATCTCCTAAAGTTAAGAGCCTCAGAAAACAAAAGGGTGCACCTCCATCGCAGCATCGGTCAAAGTGTAGAAGCAAATACATTACAGTTCTAACGCTTTGTCCGTTCTGCATTTCCCTATAATCCCACAAATGTAGCCCTTGGGACAACTTTTAACAAAACAATTTCCCCTTTTTGTTTTTTGCGCAAACACTCTACATTGAGGAGCAAAAATATCCTTGGGTATGTTGCCTGTAGAACGGCGGGCTTGTGGTGTGTGTTATGTTCTTGTATTTTAGACTGTACGTGTTTTAGGCATCATAACAGCCACGTATACCTGTTTTTGGTCACTTTTCTTTTTGACGTTACTACTTGTATACTAGGAAGTATGCGGCTTGCGTCACTCCGCATGCACTGGCTGCCTGCTTCCATACTATATTGCGGAGGTTACGCCAGAAAACAACCTTGTTTTCAACGGAAAATGGCAACACTATTGCATTTTAGACGTTGAGTTCAGGACATATTTAGTTGATTGGTCGTCACTTCGCTCGAGTATACCTGGTACTGACTATCCTATTTTGGATATCGGATGCATGCTATACGAGCGCGAGGTTACGTTTTTGTTCCTGCTCGTTGTTCGGTGTACAGGCGAATGTCTAAGCTACCTCTGCCGGGATATTGGTACGGTTACAGGACAGCGATATGTTGACCGTGGTCGAGGGGCACTTCGTACTGAGAATATTACGCATTCTACTACAACTACAGTAGTGATGGATATCGGAACGATATGTAATTCCGATATGATATGAGCTTAAAACAAACTACACCAGACCAAAAGCCCGATATTTTCCGTGTGGTATCGGACGACGAAGCGCTCCGACTACACTACCAAAACCGCCTGTTGAAGGCGGAAATGTATGCTACTACCGCTGCTGCTGTACGTAGAGTGCAATCCTAGGATGCCTAATACCAGGTGCCAGGTACGAGTACACCTACATAAACCAATCAGGTCATAGTAATGCCGAAGAGATGCATACGTTTCCTCCCTTCTGATACCTCACGGCGACTTGTTCGTCTCGGACATTCTACACAGGGTGGGGCGGGGGGGGGGGGTTAGGATAGCATCACCCCCTTTTCAAAGGAAGTCGTACTTATCGGACATCGGGATACGACATTTACGATTTGATAACCGAACCGATACCCGAGATATTGGAACTCCCGGTACAATGTCCAACACGTATTTAAACGCTAGACAATAGTACTACGAAGTACGTGATTAGTGCACCGATAGAGAGAGCGAGCAAGAAAAGGCAGAGAGGAGGGGGTCGTCTAGTGTGGTACCCGTGCCTCACCGCGTTATTGTCGCTGAAGCTGTCATATTCGTATCGTTTTGGTGACTGTGCGACGAGGCGATTGGCCACTTCCAGGTCGACCGGCCCGTTGAACATCCTGCGAAACATGGTAATAGGAAGAAAAATGAACGTCAATGCTTCACTGAAAGTGCTTGACGGGGAGACCGCGGGGGGGGTCAGCCGAACTGTTGTATTGATGAGATGCAAGGAAGTGTAGGTTGTAAGAAGGATATTGTGCGACAAATCAGTTTGAGTTGTCGTACAGTCACGCGTTTGTAATGGTCTCATTATCTGTTTATTTGCCATTGTTTGCAATGGACACTCACGTGCTACACTGGTAGGTGTTCTTCAGTGCGTTTTGGACGGCGGTTAAATCTAGGTTTGAACTGATGATGGGGAAACAGAATTATGCTGACTTGCAAGGGGGCAAACGGCGGCAGCCGGGAACAGCATTAGACCACGACGATCGCCGTAAGAATGTCGCTTTATCATTTGAGTGTCGTCCTACGCTGTCCGACTCAGAGCAGAATACCAGGAAACTCCAAACGCAGCGGTTAGATTTAGGAAGCTGACAATGCCGCCCGATTGCTGTCGGTTCGAGCCCGGCGCTCTCGATTACACGAGCACGACCGACCTAAGGGCGAGAATAGCATACGTTGAAATCGGAACGAAGGAGAAGTATCCACTATTCCAAGTAGTTTGAACGGCGCCGGACACATGTGTTTAAACGCGGTGAAACATTTAGCCAAAGAAAACATCTTCAGAGTGAGAGCTTCGTAACCCGCAAGTGTGTGACGCCCAGAAAATTCGACGGACAGTCCGCTGCGGGAAGCTCCCTCGGCTCAAGAATACTGCAAGCACTATCTTATTGAGAAGAAGGCTTAATTGACGCATCACCTCCTGCTTTTCTCAACCCCCCCCCTTTCACCCCGCCACCTCTCTTGATATATCGCGTACCTCGCCTGGCAGCCCCAGTGGCCGGGAACGGTGTTTCTAACCACCAAGATGGCATCGTTTCCGTGCAATCGTCTCATGGACGAGGTGATTTTCGCGCTCGAGACTTTCATCGCCTCTCGGTACTCTTCCCATCCATGCGCCCAGTGATGCGCACCCGAATTCACGACGAGAGTGTCAAACTCTCGCAGGATGGAGTCCAGCGCGAAGACCGTGCAGTGCGACCTGCCCCTGTGATTCTCCCCGCACCCTCCTGCCTCAAACTCTTCCTCTCGTGTGTCCATATAGTCGTTACGGATGAAGGTCATGTTTATTTTTCCCTCGCAAGCGGACCACAGGCTCGAGTTTCTCAACTTCCCCTCCAACCTCTTCTCGGCTTCACTCGCACTCCGGACGTCCGCACGAAGGATCGATGCGAGCGTGGTCACCATAATTTGGGTCAGGCTATCTCCTGGGAGTGCAAGGGCAGAGCATTGACGGGAGGAGAGGGAGTAAAAGCCCGCTCTCGAGAACATGTTTGGGGTTTCTTCGAGATGCGGTTCTTGAGTCTGGACAAATGGAGGGGGTGGATGAAATCAATCTATTTTATGTCTTTAGTTATTGTGGATTATTCGGTTTTTGTTTTTTAGGTCAACATATAGGGGGTAGTAGCAAAACAGATAAACGATAGCTGCGTGGGGGGGGGGGGGGTGTACTCATATCATGCGCGGCTGTAGTCGTATGACCATATACCCTAGCCTCCCGACTATGCCGGGACGGAGAACGACGGGTTTTCACAGACCAGGCAGACATTGTTAGCACCAAACGCGAATCGTCGTGAGGTGTTGGGCGAGACGCATGAAGGGTGAACTGCATGCTACAAAAACCGCTCGTAAGACGGACTTGCTTATGGATGACATCGACCAATGAGTTATCCTTTGTTTTCTGGTGTGACTACTCCAGAGACAGCAATGGGTATTACTATGTAACTGCCTCGTGGGTGCCTTACCATGTTCACACTACGTGATATGATCATTCCCCGTGTGCGGAGGGGGGAGGGGGTAGAGACAATTGTGGGTCGAAATTCATATATATGATATATCGATGACAGTAAACTAAGTATTAAGCAGGTTCGGTTGTTTTCTAAGTTTAGATGTTGCGCAAAGCAGCGTGAAGGGTAGGCCGGCCACCACGGGGAATGTCCCCCGCTGGCCCCATCGCTTGACACGGAGTGAACACGTTCTCTCTTCAAATTTTCTCACCGACAAACAGAAGGCCTTTTCTACCCTCCATGACGCGGCAAAACTTAGTCGCATCCACATCTTCCAGCCTGCACTCTCTGGGTTCCCACTTCCAGTACGGCATCACTCCTTCCCCGGCGTGTTCCGTGCGCCAAATGTTGTTGCAACTGCGAAGAAGGGGTGAACGTTTAGCGAGCGACTAATCACGAGGCGGGTGTCGACAAAGTCCAGCTGCTTAATAGACTGGGCAACGTTTATCCGTACCTCTAACTTTTGTGAAATGGCTGACAGGGATGCCTGGCGAGAGGTAGGGGTGACCCCTCGGCATTTCGAGATTACCGGCGGTCGGAGGGTGGGGTAGAGGTCATACCCCCATACTGTCCTTGCATGCCCTGGGCTAACCCCCAACATAAACGAGATAGTACGGTCTGGTCTGTCATGCCACCGGAATATGGTTGGTGCGGTCCTACCAGGAATCGGGGTGGTCATTGATGCTCGAGGTAAACTGGATACATCTTTCCCATCTGCCGTCTGAAAGCGTCGGCACCTATCTATCGCGCCGGGCTGTGTCAGCTGAACACCCCACTATCAGCAATATTACACAATAGTACCTTCCCACGTCTGAACAACACAACGAAACATGCAACACCAGAAGAACGTGTTTTGGTGAGAACCCAGTGACTCGCAGAGGGCACGATACGAAGTGTGCGCCAAGAAAAACAAACAGCTCTGTGCACATAAGGCATGAGCTCGAATACGGGGGATGGAATGTTGTCCCCGTATGAGGGATACCTACTCGAGTGCCTGGTATGCAGATTTCACCAGCCGTATAACGTTCAATCCTGGTACATGTTATGCAAGCCGCCAGGACAAAACCCACCGGTTCAACTGGTGACGCGAAGCCAAGTAACGACCACCATTGGATATGAACTGCTGATACCCTGGGCAGTAGGAAACCTTTCGCACCTTTGGTAGAATTCATACACGGGATCGTCCCAGACCCAGTTGACCATGTCCACCGGCGACTCTTCAACGCCACCCTTGCACCTCCTCCACGCTCCCTCAGAAGGATCGGCGGCATCGCTCGCGAAACACTGCGGTAGCTGCTGCCCCCCTCCCCTCTTCCCCCACGTCGCCTCATGGCCTGCCAACGAAACATGTCCGACAGACGGCCCCTCCTTCTCTGGCTGCACCTCGCCAACGCTTGCACCCGCCGCGCTTTGCTGTTGACGATCAGGGACGAGAGCTCCATTTTCGCTCCCCAGCTTCCCATCCGCCTCGATAAGTTCCTCCCTGTCCCCTTCCGCTTGCGCGATCATTCGTCTCCCGGCTATGTTTTCCCCCAGAGGCAGGCCGCTGGTACCTAGAGCACGTTCGTGCGTGTTTCGCAAAACAAAAACCGACGACAGTACAGCACATTAACAGCGGAGATAGGAAAATATAACTAATTGAGTACAAGTGTCTTGTTTTATAGCCACGAACGCTAACGACACGTGATACCCACTACAGGGTAACACTCCTTGAACAAACATGGGGGCAGGTTCTTCCAACGAGGAGAAACCACGCCCTGCTCGTGCGTCGCAATACGACTCGACATATACACCAAGGCCATCGGGTTGTTTCTTCGGGTTCAGCTTACGATTGTTATCAAAACCAGGTGTGGGACGAGAGAAGGAGGAGGAGGAGGAGGTGTTTGTCAGCTGAGGGGCCTCGGAAACGTCAGGGGCACCCTTACCGTAGCGTACGTCTAACTTATATCGCGTGCTACGATAGAGGGTGCACTTTTTGGCTTTTTGTTTCTGAATAACGGGGCCCAATAACCCAAAATAGTCCGAATGCCATTCTTGTGTAGCAACATGTTTTCTCTAATGTCTAGTCCATGGGTTTGCTGATCGGGCTTCCATTCCAGTTTACTCAAAAACAGTTTTCGGGTGTGATATGGAGCACCTAAAATGAAGAGCCTTAGAAAAAACATCATGGAACAACACCTCTAACGTAGCATGGGTCTTATTCGATGTAGTAGGCGTGGGACCCTACTGTTCGGGCACGAGTCCCACGACAGGCAGCAACTTAGCCACACACCCTGCAGGCTATTCCCGTTAGGACCGGGTATGCACGGGAGCAAAGAGTTACGGACTCGCACACGATGATCCTGTCCCTCACGAAAAGGCACCAACATCAACTATGAAACTAATTGCGACTGGTTTTATAGCAGGGGGGTTACCCTATAATTTCAATCCTGTGTTTCGGCCACTCAGCCGAGCGATTCTTTATTTCTCTACAAGTACGGACGTTTGCTTGATATTTTTGGCCCAGCGTATCAAACAATCCCAAGGTGGTGCAAATCGCGAGACCAAAAACATATAAATTATATTTCAGTCTCGAACCAAATAGGGTAGACACTTTCGCCAGTGGCTCTGATCGATTCAGAACAAAAGACCTACAAATAGACCCTCCTATAGGCACACCAGTCTTAGGCACGATGCCACGTAAACCCAGCTCTGTGCCTGGAGGAGTTCCCTGTTTGCAGACGTGGTGTAATTACCGCGTAACACTAGTGGTTTCTTGTCCGTCTTTACCACAAACATAGTAGTTCTACTAGAATTTCAAGACGTGTGTCCCGGAGTATGACGTGGACGGAATTGTAAGAGGATAAATGGGGGCTGAATGTCGTACTCGCTCGTGAGGAAGGTGCCTCGCATGACACGGTGCATGATGGACGTGTCTCGCAAAGCACGCACTCGCGAGGCCTACCATCGATCTTCAACTTGGAACATTAAGAACGTGGTGCGTCGGAAACGACGCGTCGCACAAGTGGCACTCGCTTTCGCACACATGAGTATAGCAGAACCATCTGACAGCAAGCTGGTAACCGATAGAGGGGCAGAAGAGAACACCAATCGAAGTATGTCTGGGATGTGCACCGTGAATTGATTGTTCCAGCTTGATGCAGCGCCTCAGTACGTAATCGTCGAGTCAGTCTGTTCTCGGTGGTAACCCTGCATAACTTCCGTCATGACTACATGCACACCCAAGCATAGAAACATACATAACCCTCTGCTGGCGACAAAAGCGCGGGCCAACGTCCTTTCCCTGACGCCTCGGGGGACTTGACAGGACGATTTCTCACAAAACTCGATACACGTTTTATGGGGGGCCATAGCAATCACAACTCACGATGGATGCAACCAACCTGTAGACTTTGTACGCTTCCAAGTTTACACACTATTCTAAGTGATGACTGCTATGTTCCCTCGTAATGGTACCATCATGCGTGCTACGTACCTTCAGGTCGCCCTCTCCAAACGTAAGGCGCAGAAACCAAGAGCATAACGCTCAAGACCAAACCGACCACAGGCCAACGAAGCCATCCCAGCAACCTCCATGGAGTCAGTGACGTGCTTCTGGTATTGCAACCGGCGCCTACGCAGCCCCCGACACGGTCACAGTCGCCCCCACTGCAGTCGCCGCCAGCGCCGGTGCCAACGTCACGATGGCCATAACGATAACCATAACCATCATCATCACCACCACCAGCGACATCACCAACACCGTCACCATAGGCATATCGAGAAAGCGCGGGATGCTCCCGTGCTTCGTCCATTGGTTGTGCAAGACGCTGACCAGCCATGTTTTGTGCGTGCGTGACAGTGACTGGGCGAATTGCAACAATTAGTGACGTGCGATCGCAACGTTGCACCTGAAAACGCGCAGCAAAGAGACGAGAAGGTGGGGTTCACGAGCGAGGTGAGGTGTGGTGAAACCCGCCAGCTGAACATCCGTAAGAATACGCGAAACCACAATATCCCTAACCCTCAACGGACACAAAAAACCTACATATCCCCATTACCTTTTGATTCTGGTTACGATCTGGGTCAAGATAAAACCCCGACATTATCTCCCCCATGAAAGATGCTTGCAACATGAGCTCGAATATTGCATAGCGGGCTTGCAACATGAGCTCGAATTATTGCATAGCGGATATGATACTGGCCGCCATGACCCGTGGAACAAAGTGACCTGGCCACCTTTGTTTTGTTCTAGGATTGACTGCTGGCGCTAGCGGTGGAAATGTATCCCGGCTAACGAGAGTTCAAACCGGTCGAAAATAGTCAGGCGTTTCCGTACGAAGAGCCTTTTTTCGTTCGTTTTTCTGATCGAGCCCGTTCCAGGACACACAGGGAATGTCTGCACAATATTTCACGCAACAAATGGAAGACCTGACTTGCGTAGGTCCATTGTGAAGTACCTGGTACCGCCAAACGTCGATGCTACACTAAAATAATGTAAATTTGAGGAAACCGCGCGACTTTCACATTTGCACGCACAAAAGTCCAAACGTTTGCGTGATTTTTTGGAGTTATCGACCGTGAACTTATGCACACGTGTTTTCTATGTCCCGCCAGAGGCCTGACCCGCAAGTTCTTGTTTTTGTTTTCGCCAAACATGCTTGTCTATTAGGTGGTGCATTTTTTCCCAAACATCTCAAGTAACGAAAATTTAGGCAAAACAAAACAATAACTCTCACGGGCCAAGCCTCGGGAGGGACTACAAGAACGCGTGTGCAAAGTTTCACGGTCTTACTCGAACAAGACACGGAAAGGTTTGCCGGGGAATACATTTCCCACGTCTACCTTACAGTACGTTTCCCCGGAATGGGAGTTCGCGGACGGGTGCTTCGAAAAAAAAAAACGTAACGACGAGCAGTACGTGGCAGGCTGGCTCCAGCGATGGGTCTGGCATTGTAGGCACCGGTACTGCTGCAGGTGTATATAACAATGTAGACCTAAGTAGATCCACCCCGTACCATCGAACGCGGAAAAAAATTTCAAAGGATTGAGCGAACGCTTACAGCGACATACGCCAACGTATCTCAATTCCGTAAAAGAACATCGGGTGGTGATTATTAGCCGGGTTTTAACACCGGCCGTTTTGTCACGACGCGCTGCTGCTGCACGTAGATAACCTGGTAAACGTGTACTACATGCTTTGGCCGGACAGAAGGGTCGGGGGGAGGCTGCCTCGTCTCGCCCTCACGAAGTTGCAGTGTGAGCAATTGTCAAAGCAACGGTGCTTGAGCAGGGGTGTTGGGGGGTATTTTGTGGAAGTGCTTGTGGAAGCCTCTGCTTGTTTTGAATATGTGTGTTGGCATATGTCTCACGGCAGCATGGAGTCGCCCACGGAGCGTCTAAGGGTTCGTGGGTTTAACAATTTCCCTGGTCAAATGGGGTCTGCGAGGAAGAGCCACCGGCTTTCTCCGTCTCAATCGAATCCCGAGCGCTGCTGTCGTGGAACTAACGATACGGCTTCCAGGCTCAAAAGTAAAATACGATATGGTGTGCTGTAGTATCCGCTGTCGAGGTGATTGGAACCAAACGCGTTTGCAATTTAGGTTCAGATATTATTGAGACAGACCGGGGGTGTATGACGACCACCCGTATGTCGAGGTCTCGGTGCACTGTAGTGAAAGCCTAGGAACGTTTACTACGACGTGAACAAGAAGGGGTATCGTACTCAGGCAGACACTACAAAGCGTGGCACCCGCACCGACTTCAGCGAAAGCTAACATCGGGTCGGCGTAGGAGCAGATTGAAGACCTATTGCCAGGCACGAAATCAAGCTATAGTTACGTAGCGGTAGGAAACGCTCGTGGTTCTTGGCCTTCAATGCGTGCGCATCAATTTTTGAAAAGCCTTGTGAAGGGTGCTTCTGTAGGGGGGGGTACTTCAATTTTCACTGCCGCGATTAGGCCACTTCGACGAGTTACGTACTTGATCCCTCTCTAAAAAAAGTCTATCTTATTGTTTGGGTTTTGGCGCAGCAGGGTAAAAGATATTCCCAGATGGTGCATTTTGCAACATTGAAAGGCATAAAATAGAACAGTACGACAGTACCTGGTACGAAGTACAGGCAAAAACACAGGATAGTCACTACTTCAAGTTGCTCTGATCGGCAAAAACCAATGACCTAGACGTGCCCCGCCTACCGTAGTCACCCCCTCCTCTCGTGGTATGTTTCTCGTTGATTCCCTCTCGGAATCAAAGCCGGCTGCTGCACGAAGCCCAGGTTTTGGTCTGCCTTGGTTATGTTGCTTTGTGTGTTGGTTTGTTTGGTTTCTTCGGCTCAGTCTCGCGAACTTTTTTTTTCTCGGGGTACCTTCCTGGCCTTCTAGCGTGGTCTTGCGTATAGTCATGTTAGCTCATGCTTGGAGTGCCCCGCATGCTAGGGGATTCCTTTCTACGATATGTACCTGGTTTAAATACGTTGCTTTACTGGTTGTTGATATTTCTCTTCAATTGAATATGTGTACTGTCCTGTTGTATACCAAGGTGCTCTTAGACCGTCTACTGTTCTACTGCTGTACCTGGTATACTGGTATTGAGTTCATATATTTTTCATTTATTTTTCAATTTTCTTTTTTCAGTTGCTCTCTGTTTGAATGTGTGATACCTGGTACAGCAGTAGTAGTTGTAGTTTTGCTGACGGGTGTTAGTTGTGGTTGTCGTATCCAGTACGATAAAACGACACTGCACTCTGTTGAAGCTCCTTACTGCAATACGTACGTACCGTTTCTCTGTGTTGTAGTCTGTGACAGCAGAGGTTGTATCTTGTATCGCTCTAGGACCGTGAAAATAATACAAACGTACTGATTTTAGTGAAGAAGATCGCACAAAACAACATGCTGAAAGTAACTTAGAAGATCGCCAGGATCGCACTTGCGTATCATATACTTCGAATGGAAAGCAGTACTGGTTGGCGCCATCGAAAGTATTTTGATCCCTTCTTCCCATATTCACCATCATACATGGGAATGTGTATGTTTTGAAACAAAACGTTTCCACAACTATTAATAGCTGTGACGAGTGAGATCGAAAAAACAAATTCCTCAAGAAATACGAGTGTATGCATTTTCAAGCTTGTTGTGATACTGTACGATAGCGCTTGCTACCGCGTGCTACGGGGTGTGTAGGGTGTATACGTACAGTTCTAAAAATATATGACGGTACGCTTAGACTCGCCTTTCCCCCAGTTCGGGGTCCGTCCTGCTGTGTTCTTCGAAAAATGTTTTTTTTCGGCGCTTGATTCACATTTTCCTCGTCGAGCTTAACAGCCAAAAAGGAAACGAGGTCTTTTTCCAAGTAAGATTTGTCGTCCCCCAATTCCGAACACATTAAATTGCGACCCAAGCGCCCTCTTCCGCACACAGCAAGCAGTTACTCGTATATATACAAATAGGAGTAGGTACTCGTACGTTTACCGTTATGTCATACGTGTTGCTCCCGCCATCCTCACACAGCAAGCGCTGAAAAATTATACTGGTATGATTTCATGTAATTTCTACACATTGTTCGTACGTCCTGCTTGTAGTTTTCCATTCTTTATGTTATTCTTATGTTTTTCTCGTATTTTAGCGTTGTTTGTTAAAGTTGGCACTCTTTGAAAGCGAGAATAAGAGCTGCGAGGGGCACACAGAAAGGTACACGTTCATCCTCCTTTCGGGCGAGCATTGTGTCTGCCATGGCAGTGCTCCTGTGGTACTGGAGCTGGTGCTGAGGGTGGTGCTAGAATCAAAATGCAGCGTGCGGGAGTGCAAATACGCTTGTATTGTTAACGGTAGTGCCCAAACAAAGGCACAAACAAGAAAACAAATAACATTTCGCTGCTGTACATCTTGTTTGTATACCGGGCGATTTATTCACCCGTCCGCGTTTGTTACCCCGTTACTTTGTCGTTAAATGAACCGTCTTCTGCACTTTATTTTATACCAGGTATAGTATACCAGGCATTGAATATTATGTTCTAGGTTGTATTATACGGAAATCGGGGATTTTGTGTTTTTCTTCATTTTGGTTTTAAGTGGTCGAGCAATATTGGCGGATATTTCTTTTATCGCCGGAATTCACCGTGTAGAGGTCATTCGGATGGGGTGGGGGCTGGGGTTGGAACAGGTTTCAGACTTGATGGCAGGCGATGGTAAGTGGGTTGAGGTTGGGGCGTTTTAGTTTAACCTTGCATTTTCGTGTCCGCAAAGAGTCCATACCAGTACATTTTTATCGGCAGTGCATGGTCAGCAATATCTGCGTGTGTTCCCTGTATCTGTGTCACCGTGCCATATTAATTTCGAGCATTTTTTTTTGTTTTCCTACCTTTTTTCATGGTTTGTTTTTCGTCACGATTGGACTGACATTGCATTTTGTGTAATATATTAATGCTTCTTGCCTTGAAGTATTTCCCGCTGTCCCATAGTTTGTGACTCACAGCTTGTATGATACGAGGTATGTCTCTAGGTTGAAGAACAAGCTCGTACACTATTGACGTGCTGGATGTCAGCAAGAGGAATGAACGGTTAAAGGTGAAGAAAACACACACACATATCAGCAACAAGTGTACAGCAAAATAATTATCCTGAGGGCTGCTGTGCAGAGCGCTCACTTTTTGTTCTGAATCGACAAACAACCGCGAGTTTTGGGTGATTGCCAATCTGAGGTTTCTTGGGAGACTGAAACCGGACTCTGGTAGACGAACAATGTTTATGACCATAACTTGTGCTCTTGCATTTGATTTGTTATCCGTGCCGTTCATCGTCCTCCCGTCGGAAGCCGGAGAGCCCTATTACGGGCGATCATAGAATCAGAACCCACGGTGGAACCAAAAAACATATCCATCCCTTATCTCAACTACTACTACAGTACGCGACAGATGTTAAGAATCTCTTATTTTTGGCCAGACTGGGATAATTATGTCTGACTGGGTGTGCCCCACACTCATTTCAGTACAAAGAGGTCAAATTCGTATTTTCCCCCCCAAATTTCAGTCTCAAATTCTTAAGGATCAGATTCTTAACATCTGTCGCGTACTGCATACGACAAATATAGGGTTGTCATAATTACCCTGTTCTCTCAAAACATGGGGGGCGGTTGTCCAACCGACGACAAGCTGGAATTACCCTTAATGCTGTATTAGTTTCTGCCACTGAAGCAAACACCCAACCCAGTACGTTGGACTCACAGTACGGCGGCAGTAGTAACCAGAACACACGACAGACAGAAGTATTTGCATCCCCGATATTTTGAACATCTATAAAAAATCTGGTTCTGACAAAGTGTTCCCCCGTACTCGTACCTGCCGGTACTATAATACCATATATCGGCCGAGTTCGAATGGAATGGTGGAGTAGGTGTCCTGAGATATGTTTATGCTCGCTAGCAACCTATAATAACAGTACGTACTTCTCGGTTCCTTCGGCATCGTCCAGCAGGTCGTCCCCTGTGGTTCAGTGTTTAGCATCTAAGACACTGAAATTGGTAGTCACCGGTTCAAGGCCCGGCGCAAGCACGAAAAGGACTTTTTTTCTCAAAAGACACCAATTATTGCCGAGAGCGCTGAATAGTGTGGGTAAGCAGAATTCGACGCGAGTCGACGAGGGAAGAAAGTAAGTGCTGATACCTTCTCGCGATAAAACCCAAAGCACGTACGGTAGTGTAGTGGGGAGGAGGGAGAAGAGCCTGCTTAGTGACCCCGGGTCTGTTGCACGACTAAGGAGGGAGAAGGAGAAAGACGAGTGAAGATAATAAATGAGAAGATAACAAAAAAAAAAATAGGCGGTGTTGGTTGGCAGATCGATACTTTTATCGCGGAAAAAAACGATCTTAAATTTTTGCACACGTGATATCTTATAGCCCCTGTCGACCCGTGATTTATATGTTTTTAATCTTTATTTTTGTTCTCCAGAAAACTTGGGCGTGTTCGTTTTTGAATATATTTCAGCCTTAAGGAGTCCCAAAAATCTAGCGGGAAAAAAAAAAAAAAAAAAACGCTGCTGAAATGGTCGGCCGGGGCTCAGAGAATACCGGTACGTCTGGAAAATTGGAGGATCTATCTACAAAAACGGCATGGGCATTTCGATCTTTGTGCGGAAAACATGTATTTTCTCCCGTAGTATTCATAGTTGTCTTTATCCGAAAATAAGGTGGTAAATATCGCTTCAAAGGAACGAAAATTTCAATAGTGCGGTCATCGCCTTGTTCAAGGCTGGTCCTTCAAAGCGCTGTTGTACCAGGTCTATCGCTGAACGTACGCCTTGCAATAGTATACTGTGTGTACAGCAGTAGATACGTTTGCGTGCTCGTGGGTGGTAATACCGTCGCCTCGACTTGAATTCATGCTGTCAGAGCCATTCTAATAGGATTTCAGACGGACGGGTGGCCCTCAACATAGGTAGGTTGATCGGGGTGACTCCTCGTCTACAGCAGTATATCCATAGCAGTAGTACACGTGCAGGTTGGCAGTCTGTCAAGCCAGCAAGCATCGAACCGCTTACCACTATTCTATGAGTACTTACTTTACGATTATGCTTGCCACACGACAATGTGCGGCATGGCCTTCAACGTTAATCACTTAAAACACCCCGAGAGAAGAAAACCTCGAAACGGAAAAAAACTTACGCACCAAGTCTACCTCCCTTCTGTGACAACTTCCCGCCCGAGCTTTGTCTACTCTTATCAGAACCAAATACAGATACAGTATATAATATGTATAGTGTTGTGTTTATCGTGGTTTCTGATTCTTATGGTCCTAAGTAATACTCTTAATATTGCTATTGCAGCAAGAGTACGTACCAGGTATGATATATACACAAATGAGATTCAGCCTTTGCCGCAGGTCTGAATTAGTATCTATGATACAGTATAGAAATCGGGGAATATTTTATACCTTCACTTTAGTATGGTCCACCAATTTTTCTAAAAACAAAAAATCCTGTTTTTTTCCAGGAAAAAGCTCACATGGGTCGGGTCGGGGTCGGTGTTGGGGTTAGTGTTAGGGTTAGGGTTGGGGTTAGGGTCTACAAGTGCTTTTTTGGGGCGTTTTTCGAGCCATCCCTCTCATAACACTGTTTTTTTTACACGCGGGCCAAGACCAATTCCCCGATTTCAATACTTTATCCTTGTTAAAAATCCAGGATTGACCCAAAAGACGGCTCCGATACAGGCTAGTTTTGTTAGTTGAGCCGCCACGTCAGTCAGACCCGCCACACTTCCGCCGAAAACTCCAACTCCTGTCGTAGCCCGCGTGAAGTTACGAACCGCGCTCGAGACGAAAACGAGGCCGTCTGCCACCAAAGTACTGTAGGGCGGGTGATGGAGTTGTGTGGCCTTGTGAATAGTGTAGTCATCGTGCGCCGCTTTACAGAGGGGTCTTCCTTGTTTTGCTGGGTTTATACATTGTATCGCAATTGGTCACGTCTTGGAAGAAGGCACTTGGAAGAAATTGGAACATAAAAAAAAGGGTGCACTTGATGGGCGATTCAAGAGGAAAATAGGCATTTTGGGCCAGGGTTATTTATAGCGTGCGCATGGGCAGACTCTTTGGCGCCGAACATCTCTCAAAATGGGCGCAGTCTACTGCAGCGTCGTACCCAGTTAGTATCACCTGTATGTGTACGCTGTATTTAAGGTGTGGAGGCAGGCCTACCCACTTGTATACTCTTACCACTAGCTATTTCACTTTTAAACCCGAAGCAGTAGTCCTTGAGAGAACAACGCGCGTCGAAAATGGGCACCAAACCTATACAGCAGTACGCATTGATTTACTCGGTGTTTGTCAAGGAAGCGTCTAAAAACACGATAATGCCGAGCTCATTTTTACGCTGTAACAGTTGCCCCGATAGGGGCAGCTTGGGGAGGTTCACCTCGGTGACTGTCTTCCGCGCCGAGCTGCTGTGGGCGTAGCGTCAAGAGGGCGCAGGTTCAGGTCCACCGTTGATGCTCTGGAAGCCGAGGAGACAAAGACCCCCTGCGATGGTGAGATTTCAAAGAGTGTCACATGTGGCTTATCCAAGACATCTTTCAACAATAAAAATATTACAATATGTTATTATTCATACATTATATACGACAACCATCGTATTTCCTCGGGTAACATGCCTAGACAGATATACGAGAAGACGCGACAACAATCAACAATCAAATAGGTTCTTAGATCTATGGCTCGATGGGTCGCCCCGGTGGTTACGTGGCAACCAGCGACACTGCTGCTACGATGTAAGGTCTCATGTAGGAGTTTGATTCTCCTTCCTCTAGAGGATGGGATTTTCGGGGGGGAGACTCTACGTACAGACAGCGCCTACTCCAATTAAAATACTTGCGTAGGCAAACTTCGGCACGAGTCGACGAGGGAAACAAATCATGCACTTTTCATGTGACAAACCTAGAAGGCACGCATCCCGTACTGGGGAGGGGGGAGAAGTTCCGGTTTTGTTACCTCGGACCTGAGCTTCGAACAAGTAAGGGAGAGATAAACAAGGACCAGACCATACATGGGACGAAGAAAAAACAAGACGAAAAGTAGGAGCTGATCTGGGTGACGACCAGAATGTGTGTCCTTCGCACATTTCCCGTTTCGGAACGTTCGTTGGAAACCTTTGTTTATCAGGGTCGTTGACCACGACGACGGTAAGAAAGAAAAACTCTGCGGCTGGTTGGTTTTGTAAATATCATTAGGTATATGGTATATATATATGTTTTGGTGCCATGTAACGCCTGTTTTTCCCTTTTTTGGCAACGTTGGTCCTCCTACAGCATACAGTACGCGGCATGCGTTAAGAACTTGGTAGTTAAGAAATTCAGGCTGAATTTTTTCGAAGAATAAGATTTTACAGCAAAGCATTTGTGCTCAGCGAAGAACGCTACTCTAAATCTTTTACAATACGTAGCCTTTAAGAGCCTACGCTCAACGTTGAGATCACAATAAGACGCGATCCTTAGCCAAAATTGGAGTTTCTAAACTGCTGTCGCGTACTGTAAGCCCGCCAACAGAAACTCATATTGCCAGTTAGCCTCAGAATCTTATTTGTTGGTCAAGGCCAGGTCACAGTCTTAGGCTGAGGCCGTGTTCTGCCACGTGTGAAAAGAAACTCTTCATTACGGGGTTTGTACAGCCTTTCAATATTCAATCTGTCGGTCTGTTGTCTGCGATCTGCTGTGTACCTTTTTACCGTGTCTGTCGGCGGTTTATTTGAGGCAGTATTCTGAAGAGAACTGTACGTGGCCGAATTCCACAAACTCGGCGACTGCAGAAGCGGGCGAGCCCGGGCTAACTCCGCAAAGACACCACAATCATTTTGGCAATGACTTATATCGAGCGCCTAAAATCGTCGGGCCCCGCCTTGTCTGCCAGAAGCTGCCGCTTGGTAGATTCCAAGTCGTGAACTTCAAAATATAGCGATCTTTGCATTAATCCAGTTAGTTCCTGTACACGTTGTTGCGTAGTTGGGTAGGCTAAGCCAAAATAGGCTCTCTCCAAAATTTCAATGTCGAAAATAACACCGATTTCGGTTTTTGGAGCAGAGGTTTGAGGGGTTTTGCAACGAGCCGATGCTTGTTTTTGTTTGGCCGATGTTTTGCGAACAGATGTGTTTTTTAGCAGGTTTTTATTTACTAAGTAAGCCGATTTAATTCACCTGGTAAATAATAACGCCTACAAACGAGATGTAAGCACTGATAGGTGGTGACCACAGCAGCTCGAACGATGAATAAACTGACAAAAAACAACCATTAACAGTTACTGAGCAAAAACAAACTACGAGAACGTCTTGCTTTCGATGTTTTTGTCCGTGTGAGGGAGCCGAGTTCCCTGGTGAGGCAGCCGTTTTTTTTTCAGAATCCGAGCCGAATTACCTGAAGCAAACGGTTGTTAGAGTGGAGCGTTTTGTTTTTGTTTTGGGTGCCGAAATGAGCCGAAAACAGGACTTTTTTTTTGTAAATCGGGTTTGTTTTAAAGGGACCATTTGATAATTGTTTGAGCAGAAAGTAAAGCGAAAAAGTGACGCCTTTCGAGGCTTGGCTTAGTTGTAGCGCATAGGGCATTGTTCCGCTCGAAGGCCCCAGCTCGAAAGGCCATTTTTTTTTTGTATGCTAGTTTCAAAAGCAAGGTGCATAATTTATGCATTTTAAAACAGTGCCATCAAGGCTACTTTTTTCAACTACTGTAAGTCTACTTTTTACTAACTAAGGCCGATTTACATATTTATAGGCATGTATTTCTACATTTTGTATGCACCTCAAAACAAACCCAAGCGCTGCGTGCTCACAAAAGCATGCACCTCAAAAATATTTAGCGCTTCGCGCTCAGATATTTTGTATCTTTTGTTTTATAGGGTTCTTTTATTTTAGGTTTTGGGCGTCCTTATCTTTAGTTTTTTGGGCATTCCCAAAACAAATTGTAGGAACCCACAAAAAAATTAGGCACCGAAAACTTTTTTATGCGACTTCAAGTTAAACCAAGGCTACACAAGTCCCCCTTGCACCATGTGGGCGTAAAACACTCCTTGTGGAGACATTGCACTATGTACTGTAGAAAACGCCACAAGGTGGAGGCAAAACTGTTTTTTTGGTACGCCTAGTGGTGTACTACATAGTGCAACGCCTTCACAAGGATTTGTTGACCCACGCATTGTGCAAGGGGGGGGGGTTCCGGCCACCTGTGTCGTTATTTAATGCGGTTTGTCATGCAAGTTTTCCCAAACATATATATTATGCAAAGTATGCACTAGCCGTTCGAGTTGGGGCCTACCTTGTCGCCGTGGTTTGGAGTGCGGAGGGCGACTATTGGGGTATCATCCATTGTGCTCGCAATGATTTCGGCATAGTTGGGCATTTTGAGCATAATAACGAAAACCTGATGCCTGGTACTTGGGCATATTATAAGAAGCGTTGCTTGCTTGATTACCGGCACAATGGTGAGCATAACCAGACCAATTATTTTTATTCCAACGTTATGTTCCGCATATTACGTGGTGAGGTAATGCGAAGAGCACTTCAACGGCTTGTTGGCATTCTACCGCACCAACTGCCGAAACATACCAATGATACAGAACACAATTCGGAGACTATTCTTGTGCCAGCGGTTTGCACCTTTTTAATCTTTCGAAGTACCCAGCACGAAAAGGCCTTTGTTGGAAAAATGAGGAGAACGCCACCACGAAAAACAAACATAGCCCGTCTTGGAAGAAAGACATACCTGGTACGTGTTGAACGCCCGCAAAAATACAAGCATATGAAGGTGGCATAATCACCCCGAATTGGGAAAAAAAGCAAAATTACATTTGTTTGGGGCACAAAACACGAACAATAGCGAGCCGCATGGATGGAAGGGATGCCACCTAGCGGATGTGCGGATGGACCGGCGGGCCAACTGGCTTTCGCTCGTCGTGGACCGCTTTCCTTAACATTCTATTGGTTTTTGCTAACAGCACAGTTTGCCGCGACCCTCCCCCTGTTCAATGTGGGCGAAAAAACCAGGGTTATTTACGGTGCGGTTTTCCGTATCGGTTCGGGGCGTTTCGGTGCGGTTCCGCACCATAGGTTTTTTGCCGGTCTTGAAAACCGTCCGCACCGCACCGTTATAATGAAAACCGCACCGAACAGCACCGTAGGATTCCCGATTTATCAAAACCGCACCGAACCGCACAGTAGGTTTTTCGATTTCTGAAAAACGCAATTGCCGCACCTTAGGGCGTGAAACACCACCGAACCGCACCGTCGTAGGGTTGACGACATCATCATACAACAACTTTCGTTATTTTCAGGGTTCATTATGGTGTATTTTTCGGATTGGTTATGTGCGGTTAACCGCGCCGCGCCGCACCGTAGGATGTTTGCCCTCTTGAAAACCGCACCGCACCGCACCTTAAGATTTACGATATCGTAAAACCGCACCGAACCGCACCGCAGGTTTTCCTGTTTCTGAAAACCGCACCGCACCGCACCGTGGGAATGAAAACCGCACCGTACGATTTCTGATTTCTGAAAACCGCACCGAACCCCCCGGGACCGTACGATTATTAATTTCATAAAACCGCACCGTGTACAGACGGATAACCGTAAAGAACCCTGGTAAAAAAGTCCTTGTGGGGACATTGCACTATGATATGTAGTATACCATTAGGCGTACCAAACAAACAGGCTTGTGGATACCTTGTGGCGTTTGCTACAAAGTGAAATGTCTCCACAAGGATGGTTTACGCCGATGTTGTGCAAGGGGTCCCGTCCACCTGTGAGGGGGTGGATTTTAGCAGGCATGCGTATTTCCTCACCCGGAACCCAAAAATTTCCGGGAAACAGCCTTTTTTAGCCTTTCCAAAAACATTCCCCTGTTTCCTCTCATTCGAAGAAAAAAAGGCGTAATTTTGTGGGGGGGACAAAAATTATCATCCCCGGGTGGCCTATATTGTGCAAGGGGTCCCGCCCAGCTGTGAGGGGGTGGTTTTTAGTGAAAACGTTGTCAAGAAATATATGCTACCATAACACTACTGCCAGCTGCTGACCGCTGCACGGCTGGGCGCCCCCCCCCTTGCCGATACAGTAGAACATGTGAGCAAAACCCAGATTTTCTGGCCACCTCCTACAACGTCAAGGATCTCGCAACGTGCAGATTTTGCCACCTTCTGTGGACGTCAAGTGATACTTGGCTTTTGCAAAGGTTAGAAGACAGTGTGCTCTGGTCCAACTTGCTCACTACGTTTTGTAGAATTTGCATTATTTTGACTTTACAGAAGGTGGTCATAAGGTCTGGTGTTTGCTCACTTTCTACAGTAACATGTCGGCGAAAGGGTGGGGTCCCGCCCAACCGTGTGATAAAGCGTTACGTATATGGTCCTGTTACTGTAGGGGGGGCATTCGTGTATCCTGTTTCCTGAGCCGCTCAAGGCCACTCTGCCGAGTGACTATATAACATACGAAGCATTTATTTGCTGTTTTAAATGTTTTTTTGTCTTAGGTTTCGCGACATTTACCCCCATGGGAGCGTGGGCTGGACTCTAAGCCAACATAATAGTTCTAAGTTTAGTTTGGCGTCGAGCTCAGAGCGGTCGTCTGAGTGCCCAAAACACTGTAGCGGGAATGTGGGTAGACTTGGGAGAGTTAATTGTGTTTTTCGGGGAAGACACATAGCCCCCGTACCGCAGCACGCCTCATTACGCGTGTATGTAGAGTAGTACACGTGTGAGCGTCTGGCACGATTTGCGCGTTGAGCCCAGCTTAAAGGCGAAAGTGTTTATCGTTGAATCTCGGACCATTTGTTGCTATTTCTTATTATTTATTGCTCTTTCTTAGACTGGTCGCGGAACGAGGTCGCTTTGGTAGGCCTACATTCTTAACATTGGCCAAAAGGGGAGCCTTTCGTATTCAGGAAACGTCTCATTCGCGGCATTAAACTCTGTATTTGACGCGTACGCACAGTTATTTAATGTGTGCATCTGACACAGGGCCAACAGTGAGGAGGTTTGAGCTCATTTCTTGAAGAATTATCAAGCGTGAAGTCGTCTCCCAACTCTCCAAAACCAACACGCAAACAGATACACGGGTACAGTACAGGAAACCAAACAAACACTAGGGAACATGCTCCATGATAGATTTCGTGTTTATGAATGGCCACGCCCTACAAACAATTCAGTATGACGATACCCGAAATTATCATTTTCATGGAAATCCCAGCCTGTCTTTACTTTTGCTCGTTTGTTTCTTACAGCTTAGGTGTCCCGTACTACACATGGTTTCGGTGAAGTGAAAGAAATCTCGCAGGGTTTGCGGAAATATCAATACGGTACTCGATGGACACATGCATATAGGAGCCGTGCTGCGGATGGATGTAGGCGTTGCACGTTCGGGCCGAAACACCCCTTTCGCACGGGAGCTACCCAAACTCTTTGGATCCGATTTCTGTTTTCCGAAATAGGTTTCGGTACACGGCGGGACGGAACCCCCCCTGCTCGCCGATATAGTAGAACGTGAGCGAAACCCAGACCTTCTGACCACGATCTACCTCGTAAAAGGTTCCGCCACGTGCTGGTTTGTCCACCTTTTTATGTGGACTTCAAGTGGTGTTTGGCGTTTGCAAGGGTAAAAAGAAAGCGCGAGCTGATCCCATTCGCCTATGTACGTTCTGTTGAATTTGCGTGAGTTTTGACGTTCGAAAAGGTGGTCGAAATGTCTGCTTGTGGCCCACGTTCTAGTATGCATCCGAAAAGGTGGGGGTCCTGTCCAGCAGTGTAGGTATAGCTAGCCCATGACGCGTGCTACGATAGAGGTAGCAGTTTTTGGCGTTTTTGTTTCTGGAGGACGGGGCCCCTTAACCCAATATCGTCGGGGTGTCATTTTTGTTTCGCAATTTTATTTATGTTGTATACCTAGTTCATGGGATCGTTAATCGGATTGCACTTTAATTTTACTCAAAATAAGGTTGTGGGTGAAGTACAGAGGAGCTCCTAAGGTGAGGAGCCTCAGAAAATAAATGGTGCACCTCTATCGTGGCATGGGTCCCATGGTGTCGTGCGGGTGTCGGGGCTTAGCTCGCAATTATTCTCAAAGACGGTGGTTGGGTGAGACGTCTCGACCTCCGTGGGTAAGGAGGTTCAGGAACTGTGGGGTACTAAGGCATTCCAACGTAGGTGCTGTAGGGGTACCCACGTTTTGGGCTCAGTCATTTCTGGCCGGTTGAGTTCCTCGAAAGTGTGCAACTATTGTACCGGTTAATATTATATTTCTTGCGATTATGTTTGCTTTTGGGCTACAGCGCAAACATGCGATGATCGAGATGCTCGAAACTGTTCTTCAAAGTAATTTTTCGGGGGAAATACAGATATTAAACTCCTCATGTATGTGCAGAGCTCAGAAATACGGCACCACCCCTACCCGTGGGATGGCTCTGTTGCCAGTACCTTAGCACGCGTAAAAATTATATTCGTTGCTGTTGTCAGCTTGTGTGCGTTGGTGGATGGTGGACAGCAGTACAAAGAGTCGTGATTTGGTACTTATGTTTTTTCGCACAATAATAAATAACATAAGGTGACATAAAATAATACCTTTTGGGTGGCGTATGTCGTACGTCGTACATGCGCTTCAATTAGCTTAAACTAGGTCCCTATAACTTTGGCCCAGTCGAAAATAGAACCTCGTGTTCGATCGTAATTAACAGAGAGATGTGTGCGGCTACTACAGCGGTGTAGTATGCATGGCCCTATTTTATGGCACGTTATGGAGGGTTTTGTGTTCTTGTCTACATGTAAAAGGTTCGGTTTGGAGCGAGACCACTGTCCACACATACATGTCGTCGCAAATGTTGGCGCACAAACACCCCTTTGCGACTTGCAGCCTACGTCCTGCCCACCTATTGATACGAAAGGGCCCGACCCCACAACAAAATTTGAAACGAACGAACCCGGGTCCTACCTGCCGGACTACAGCGGCGAGACAACGATGTTATGGGCGTTTCACGCAAAAAGCGGTTCACAGGTCTGGCTAAACCTCAAAATATATTGTCACAGGCCTCGCGACGATTTGGATGCGGATCGGAGCTTTTGACCCTGTCTCTGGGTTTCATTTAACTAGGAACGTGAATTGCCTCTTTGTGCGTTTGGAGGCCATCCGTCCTGGCCAGGACAACCTGCATCATACCTGAGACCTAAAGTAGAGTAAATCTGTATACACAATTATATCGTAAGGGCCCTTCTAAAACCCAATATGTGCTGCTCGTGGTCGGGCTGTGAAATGTGTCAGTATGGATGGAGCGAAGATCGGGCGGTCTAAAGGTTTAAAAAGCAACGAACGGTTCTTTTGGTCGAAGCACGTGGGAGGCTCAAGACCGATAACGCCAGCACTGCAGTTGATGTGGGGTGTAAATACAAGTAATGCGCTGTTCGAAGACGTCCCCGCCACGAAGGCAGGATCTAATCGCAGCTTTGGTTACTGGAAATCAGCGATTGAATGTTACCTTGAAATATTATTCCCGCAATAAACAAAACAACTACGTTCATGGCGGCAAAACCCTTTGCCCCGGAGATATACGTATAAACATATCAGACCACATTTCGTGTGCTGAATAACAAAGCAAAGTAAGGGATGAAGGCAACACCAGTCCCACCGCGCGACCTACATCAGAGCTGCGGGTGAGCGAACATTTCGTCATCGTCTGGGAACCTACTTGCAATTTGGGAAAAACGCCTCCCCAGGGATACATTTTCTACAGCATTAAATTGGCGGCCGGTAGAAGCGCAAATAAAACTCGTTCACTTATCGAACGTCCTGTTAGGACATTTTTGACGCCCCAACGCTCGAACGTGCCGTTTGCTTCAAAGCCGCGAGTAGATACAGCAAACACAGGTAAATGTTCGGACGCTTCACGGAAAAAACAAAACAAAAAATGAAGCGAAAGCGGCATCCGTGGCAACCGCAGCAACAAGAGAATTATAGTCGGATACTGATTTCGCTTGAACACCTTCCTTGCCACGGAGACTGTAGGCACTAGCAAGCGTCTCCTAAAGGAACCGTCGCCGGGGGTTGGGATTACTACTCATCGGGTTCAACGTACACTGGTTCTTAAGGCCCGATATGGGGCGAGGAATAGAGTTTCTCAAACGACAAGCCTCGTAGAATTTCGGCGCACACCTACCGTAGCACGCTTGCGAACCCGTCATAGGGACCACCGTGATATTACAGCAGGATCGCCGAATAAAACGTCTCCGGTATCGGACCGACATTACTGATGCCTGGGACTGGCAGTGACGTACAATGGTGTTGCGACCTAAGTAGTTGTTTGAAACTGTTGGGTATCGGGGGCCCTCCTTTCACCGGACAAATCGGGTCGCATTCCTTAAGCCGAACGTGTTCTGTACAGGGTAGCCTGTCTTTATGAACTAGTCTGTGAAGATTCTGTATTCCTGGTGTACGTCTCCCTCCCATCGTAAAGGAGCTATTGGAGTACTCACAGCTGATGTAACCTTAAGGATTTGGCGACGCCAGCCACGAGCTATAACGATTGGTCGCGCTCGTTCCAAAATTCACGAGACTATATCGTAGAGCACGCAGAAAGCACAGACTGTTCATATCCGGCTTTGTATTGAGGTGGCAGGCGGATGCTAACTGTCGCATGTGGTACCGTTGCACAATCACCGACGTTTACAGGCCCTCCTTGGAAATCGAACAAGTGTAGATTTGTCCCTCGTTAAATGCATCGAAGAACCGGTAAGGCCACCGCAATACGCCTCTACTTTAGCTCAATTTAACGTCGCCCACCACGAGGTAGGCGAGTATCCTGTACGCAGCGGCGGCGTCGCGCTACCCCCATAAACTTCAATACCGATGCAGCAAGAAACACAAAAGGCGATGGAGAGAACGTTTGGTGAGGTCAAACCTTGCCCGCCCCCCCCCTGGGGGGGGGGGTTTAACTTGCCC
>JAYJME010000232.1:0-28808 GCA_036873775.1 Costaria costata | reverse complement strand
CCAGGCAAAGTTGTATGCAAGATATAGATCATAGAGATCCCACCCAGCGAAAGATGTACGTAAGATCTAGATCATACAGATCCCACCCAGGCAAATGTGTGCATAGGAACTAGATCGTACAGATCCCATACAGCGAACATGATCTAGATCCCGCAGATCCCTACAGATCAGGAATCTATCTTCCCCCAAAGATCTAGATCCCGAAAATGGGATCTGATCAGTCCGAGGTGTGAAACTGTACAAGGGTTTTTGCGTCAGACGACGCCCGCTCATTGAAGCAAGCCCAAGGCCTTGGTAATGGTGGGCAGTGGAACGACGTGCATGCGCCGACAATGAGCGAATGCAAAACGCCACCACCGGGTTTGCATCTGGGCGACGTAGAGGGGGGCGATCCCATGTGCTGATGGGTAGACGAGGAATGACACCATCGCAGTGGCCAGGTGTCATGGAGCGGAGAGAAAAGCTGTCAATGAACAGCGCATCAAAGCCCCCGAGACTGCTGGGATTGAGCACGCGCGAGAGGTGGCAATGCGAAACAGACTGCCGTACACATGTGTTACTGCAATGAAGCAGAATAATGAGCAAACGAGTTGAACACGTGGTATTGACCACAGACAGGGAAGCGGAGAGAACACATATTCATATATTGCGTATAATACGTACTGGTGTATTGTTATACAGCATGACACTAAAAGCCGACAATTAGGCCAATTCGTACACAGTCGGATCCGTCAGTCGAAAAAGGCCCTTTTCGACTGAAGGCCGAATCGGCTTTCTTATGCAGTCGAGAAAAACCCTTTTCGGCTCAACTTTTTTGGACTTGAGCAATCCGACTCGCATATCCAGTCGAAAAAAGTCATCGATTGACTGCGACTGGGAATCTCAGTCGGATTTCTCAGTCGAAAACGTTTGTGAACCGATGGCATCGCTCATCCCACCACAAAAAAACACGCACACGCCCACACACACATCACCAGGTACCATACAGCAGTATCTACAGCAGCGCTGACACTGGCTTGGCTGCTGTCGCTGTTGCTGCATATCGCCGCAAGTCAGCGTGGCGCAATCCTTGCTCCGCCCACCAGCAATGTGTATCATAAGATTACAGCAGTGCAGCGTATCATCGATGACATTTTGCCAACAATGACTACGCTTGCTGTGGCTTTGGCGGCTCTCGGCTGAGTGCACTGCCATGAACGTAGCGTTGGCAGCTTTCGAGTTAGTCCAACGCCATCAACCAGTTTGGACGAGGGTTCGTCGCGCGTGAAGCACGCGTTACTCGCGTAGAATGCACGAAGCACAGAGCTTCCAACCGACGTTGGACTGCCATACAGCAGTACTACCTCTCACCAACCGCCTCCAGAAAGAGCACAAAACTGTAAAATTGACTCAACTGACAATAAGAAGGAGGTGCAGAAGAATCCAGTCGAAAACAAGTCCAGTCGGAAAAGGCCCTTTTCGACTGACGGATCCGAGTGGATAATAATTGGCCTAACAACTGCTAAACAGCAGCAGAACAACATATGATACACATCGTAGTGGAAGCCGGCGTATAACACTCCGCGAATGTAGGGGAACGAAGTTGCGCATTAAATAACTTTATAAAACGGAATGTTGGCGGTGCGAGACGTGGCGAATGAGACTGCCGAGTCATTGCAAAATCGTATCATACGTACAGAGACCTTACGTTGATCGTAGACTCCGTCTGTTGAGCGAAAAACGACTCCTGTAGTGGAATCTATCAGCGAACAGCGACTCCTGGAGTGGAGTCTATTCAGCAAAGAAAGTATTTCCGTTCAATCACAATCCTAGAAGTTTAAAATCGACACTCCAGTTTGAAGGGGCGCGAAGCCTAATTATGCCTGACGCTCCACGCACCATCGTGAAATGATAAAACGAAAAGTCTAACATTTCGATCGATCCGTCGCGAAATGACAGAGCGAAAAGTCTATGTAAAGTGTAAAGGGGCGCGAAGTCCACGCAGACGTATTATTGTAAAATCGACTGACGTATCATCGTAACATCGTATCATACGTAGAGAGAGCTCACGTTGATCGCTGAGAGTGAACGACAGATCGGAACCGCGAAGAAGACCTGTGCGTGTCGATGTAACCGATAAGAGTTTTAATAGCACCATTTGTGGTTGCTTATACGGTCCAGCAGGGGATTCAATCTTGCGTTTTATGCCCTGAGCCCTGAGTACACCGGGGACAGTTTTCGCCCTTTTTCTAAAACTATTACGAGCTGGATCAAGTATATCGCCCCAAATTTCGTCAGCCACGAATGCCGAATGCTATAGCAACTCGAATGTCACACATTTGGTATCACTGACTGCCATAAACAGTGGAAGAGGGCGACGTAGCCAGTTTCCTTTTTTTAATTAAGGACCTTGGACTGGCTGGCGCTAGCGCCGAAAACGTGCCCCGACCAATCACAGGCCTTCAAAGAGGTGAATATTAGTCAGGCGTTTCCGATTTGTTTTTCTCCATTTTTTTTCTGAACGGGCCGCTTCGGCATGTTTGGTGCTCCAAGGCATGTGCGTACAAAGTTTCACGCAAATATTCGAAGAACTGACTGCGTAGGACCAATACTAAGTCATAGTTACCGCCCAAAATCGAACATGTACTGAAACTAAGTAAATATGGAGGCGATGCCGAAATTTTGGAACGTTTTCCGCACAAAGGTCCAAATGTTCCACGCCTTTTGTAAGAGACAGACCCTGAACATTTGTTTGCACACATGTTCTACATGCCCGCGCCCAACGGTTGACGAATGTTTTTTTTTTTCGCCGAAAATTTGAGATCTCTTAACCCCTTTAGAACTGCATGCACAAATTTGGGGACAAGCTATTTGGAATTAGTTGGGGGTCATGTTTGCAGTGGAAAAAGGGCGAATACCCAGATTTCCCCAAAAAAACAAAGACCGAAATATCTGAAAAACAATAATAAAAAACATTCGTTAACGGGTCGGCAGGGGCATATAGAACAAGTGTCCCAAATTTCAGGATAAAAAACGGCGTGGACATTGGACCCTCGAGGAATTTGGGGCGATATGCTTAAATCAGCCTGTGTTAGTGTAACTATGGTAGATGTTTCGATTTTGAGCTGCCGAGGAATATTTGGCAAATAAGATGGCTCTATAATCCAAAGGTCGCACGATCGAGGTCGAAACATACCTGGGATACAGCAGTATGACGCGGGGTTGTGATTAGAGATGGGCACGGGATAAGCAAAAAAACGTTTAAACGGTTTTTGGAAACCCAGCAGGCGTGTGTAATTAGTCGGTTTATCAAAAGTAAAACTGGCAGTTTTTGAGGTCCGGTTATCTTAACCGGTTAACCGGTTATCCGAACCGGTTACCCCGGAAAAACTGGTTGACCCAACTACACTATGATACTCGTAAAACGTGCCTACAACAACGCATAACGCGTAAACAAACGTGACAGCGTGGAAGTTGGTTGATCCAACGTCGATTGTGGCTATGTTAGTGTGTTGGTAAGCAACGGCATAAGGGGTTCCTTTGCATATTGGTTACCAGGTACCAGTATATATATTATATACCTGGTATATATATATATATATTTTGCTTACTGTAGTTAACCATGCTTATTCTCTCTGCGTAAATATGTTTATTAAAGTTGCTTACTTCTTTGATGAATTGTAGTTAAATGGAATGTTTTTTATGCCGGGATCAATGTTAGTGCCAACAACACAACCAAACCCCAAACAGATACACCTGTGTTGCTCGGCATAGGGAAGAGAAGTTGAGATGCAATCAATAACGCCTATTTTAAAGATATCGGGGTTGGTAAAACTCAGCCCCTCACAAGGCCTTTTGAGGCACTCTTTTACCGGCAACGTGCTCCCCACTGAAGACGCCAAATGATATACCACGCGCGGAGAAACTCAACCAAGTCACGATACAGTTGGTACTTGTGGTTGGATTGGCGTGTCTTGCTATAGATGGAGAAATCATGATTGCCATGAACACGTAAATCCTGTACAACGCAGCTACTTTTGTTCTAGAAATTTCGCCGCCAGGTTGCAATTTTCAAGGCAGAAGTCGCGGTCGAAAGCGTGGTTGAAATCGCCTACGGTTCGGCATGCGTTCATCTATACAAGCAGGCAAGGTGTTCCAGGGTGGAGCACTCAAGGATCGATGTCACAGTCGCCGCAATAGGTCTCAGAAGTATGCCTCAACAATGTAAGAAATGTGGTCAAAAACGCTATGTCTTGCCCTCCACAAAATGTTACATGTTTCCTGCTGTAAACGAGTACTCGCACAAGAAAAATACTCGTACGAGCTGCAACAAAACCACTTGGTCACCGTACGACACAGCAAATCCAACCGCATGGAACCACATTTTCAAACTTCAGCGGCAAAGTCGCGGTGCGTAGAGGCCATCAAAACTGTTGTCGCCTTGCCACACTGCAGTGAGTACACCAAAGAGCCCATATCCGGGTGGAGCACTTAGGGGTCAGATGTGGCAGAATTACTATTAATAATCGTCTTGCAGCAAAAATACAGAGGTAGAGGTGCTTCCAGTTGTCGATTTGATCGCTGATTCGGCTCAAAAAACAATGTTTCCTACGGTGAACAACACAGGTGTATACAGCGAAAAAAAATATTTCGACACCACACTGTTTTACTACTGCTGTAGTACTACCACTGGTACCAGAAAAACATGTGCCGAACGAAAAATAGGGCTGGGGGGTTCCATTTTTTGTATTTTTTTCTGCCCCTCCGGCGGGTAGGGGGACACGAGACCATACCAGCTCCTATATAAACCACATCAATGCCATACTATTTCCTATATAAACCATGTTCAATAATAATTCCTATAAAACGGACTACCATACTATTTCCTATGCTGACCATGTCCGATACTTAATCCTATACAAGCCACAATGCTGTACTAATTCCTGTATGAACCATTTTCTATGCTAATTCCGGTATATCTGGTATACGAAGTACACGTGTACACCACAATACCAGACATCTTTTTTTATGAAAAAAAATCTTTTTGTAAGTGCGAGACGGTAAAAGCGGCTAAGACGCATTTTTTTTTTTGTATATTAACCCATACATGTCCAAATTTCGCCCTCCGGCGGTCCTCCGGGGGGCTTCCCCCCTGGCGGGGGTCACACCTCGCCTCCGCCTCGTGGTGTAGGGGCTGCACCACACAATTCGCCCCACGGTACGCTTCGCGCACCACGCCCCGGCCGACTATATATAACCAATACTATTAATAGGTACCTTTTATTATTTCCTATATGAACCATGTCCGGTACTAACCCCTATATAAAACTCAATACCATACTATTCCTATGATATATGAACCATGTTCTATATTCTATACTAGTTCCTGTACAAACGACAACACCAGGTACCTTACTATTAATAATACCCATATGGACTATGTTCGTTTGACGTCGTGCTGTACTGAACATATTACTTTTCAAGCTGATCAACACATCAACATCAAGACGCGTGGTAATCTATGTCGAAGAGACGCCGTTCTACGTTCTACGCGAAGAGTACCAAACACGCCTTAGAGAGTGCCAGGTACACAACCAACGTGTGTATCATGGAAAAACCACCCCTGGTTTTCAATATTTTGGACGATTTAACCCTTCAGAACGGGTTAAACCGGTGGTTCGGATAACCGGTTAAAACCGGCGGAAAAAAAACGGTTTTAACTGTTTTTTGTTTTTGAGAATAACGCCTCTTATCCTGTTTTCGGTTTTTCGAAAAATCCTGCCGGTGGCCACCTCTATTTGTGAGACCGATTGCTTGTTGTTGTGTTGTGGCCTTTGCAGGTGAAAATTGTGTGAAAGTATCAGTCCATCCTCGTACAGCAGTAACAACAATATTATCAGTCGACATGTTGAGGATGGGCATGCAAGGCCCAGCATGGAAGGCCCAAAAGGAAGTTTTTGTTAATCCTCCGGCGGACGGGTAAAAATGACCTCTATCCACACTTCCACATCTGTGTCGTGGGTAGTAGTACACAACGTTGCTGCCGTGGCGACGGCGGCGCGAAGTTCCCCGGTCTCAAGAGGCTACGTATATAGCAACGACAGGAATGCTTTTATCTTTCATACCAGGTACTTGCGTGCTCCCAAGATTGTTTATGTGATGCAGCCGAACGGTGCAGCAACAGGTTGCGGAGGTGCTGGGCGGTATGATCAATCTGGTATCATACAAAGGCTTTAAAGCCCGTCTTTGGTAAACTGTCGGACTCATCCTAACCTGTGTAACATGTGCCGCGAAAACTGAGGCCAGATTACGCGAATCCCATCGTCACCAGCGGCCAATGCATCGTGTCGTCGCTGCGTGGACGACCTCTGCACGACCAAAGTGCTGCTGCTGTGCAATTCAATCCTCTTGAAGAGTACCCTGGCATGGTGGCATTAGTATGGTGGTAATGCTTCTTTGGCCTCACGGCTCACAGCGCTTGATTTTCGACGCTGTGTTTGGGGTTGACAAATCGGGTAACATCACTTCGTCACACATCAAATATTGAGCGTAACTTGTGCTTCCCTGGTCATACACCGCTGTAGGCTTGCCGCTGACTTGTAACGATAGGTTTGTGCCGTTTAAGGACACGATATCGTGGAGAACAGTCAAATCGTAGAGCAAGCAACGTCTTGGGGCCCCACTCCGTCCCTTCCACAAGTACTTTTTAAGGTACATCGTATTCTGCTGCACCTCTTGAGAAATATTAGAGATCTGTTCATACGACAAGAGTCATATTAGTCTTAATAGTAGCTTTACGGACAAGGTATACAGCATGTTGATAATCCTGCTTTGCATACAACCCTCTTTTGCCATGCGCAGTCGACAGCAATTATTGCTGTGTGCAGAGCAGCAGGTATTACTTGTCTCGCACGCTGGTGGCTACCTGTTGATTGGTACCCTGTGTTTGTTATTTGGACGCGGGCAGAAGAAGTTCGACCTTCTTCGTACAACAAGGACACGATCTATTTTGCATTTGAGGCCACGCGCCGCTTCCATGGGTGTTTCCCCCAGAACGAGACGATACGCTAAGAAAACGAAAGAACCACTTATTGTTACCAATTTGGGGAGGGCCTCCTTACTACAGCTTCGTACGTCTCCAATCCATGTGAAATAATAGACCACAAACCAGAAGTATATCCGCGTACATGTCCACTCACTGCTAAACAATAGATTATACACGGGAAGTACAGCAGGAGAGCGTATCGTTGGACTAGAAACGCAGTTCCCGAGGTTGTGCAGTTCATGTATGCACCTGCCAGGATCTACAGTAGTTTCGTTCGGTGGCTGATTGCTGGAAATCAACTCCCAGTTGTACTCGTCTCAATGCAGGTGAACATGAAGAAGGTCAACATGGATGTCATGCAACGGTGGATCGCGCAGCGAATAACGTCGCTGCTCGGATTCGAGGACGATATTGTGGTGGGCACATGCGTCAACTACTTGGCAGAGGAGGTGTGAGCCATTTACAAGTCGACCGTGCACCCGAGGTGGACCACGCCCTCTTGTTTTTGCCTTGCCGTTCACATGCTATCTACTGTACCTAAAAAAATATCCAAAGGATTATCAGAAAATCCAAGACGATTAATCCAAAAATCGTACGAGTGTGTAGCCCCATTTTTTGTTGAGAGTCACGTTTGCTGAGAAATACGGTACTGTAGTACCTGGTAGTAATAAATACTCTGCAAGGGCCGAATCGATGGGAGAAAATCCCAAATTTCAATTTTTCATATCAGAAGGGACATGCTGGCTTTCCAGATCGCCGCCGAGCGTTAAGCAAGTTCCGTACGTCTATGCTTGTTTGTTTAGCTTCATCACCGCCACTCTTGTAGTTCCGTACAATACCTCACAACTGGTAAAGACGGATTGTTTGGCCTCATCAGAATGAACCAAGCCGTTGTTGGCTTGCACCAAGCCGTTGTTTGCTTACGCTCCAAGGATGGGGGCCGTGTTGCTGGTTCGTTCAACACGAAGAAATCAAATCGACAGCGCAATTAACTCCTTCTTCCAAGTTTTTTTCCGGCATAGTGTTTAGATTAATATTGTTTTACGAGTTCCCATGAGTGTTCGCGTTTCCTGTACACACACGCAGTACGTTAGAACCCCATAGCCCACGGATAGCCCTGACCTTTTGTGGGGGGGCATACATCAACCTTGCAAGCATTGATCCACGGTTGCCTCGCCCGCAGCCCCATTCGTCGTCTGCATCATCTCTTGGCGGATCCTCATCGTGTCCAGGGAAAACTGGACCCGAAAAAGCTACAGCTGCAGCTCACAGGATTCCTGGAGAAATCTACCGGTATGTTCATGGAGGAGCTCTGGGGACTATTGGTAGATGCCCAGGGCAGTCTCGGAGGCATTCCGTCGGCCTTCCTTCAAGACAAGAAACAAGAGATGATCCAAGCTAAGGCGAGTGCTGCTTTTTTGCTTGCGTTGTCTGTGGCGAAACGACACTCACTCGTGATCGACGTTCTGAACGTGGTAACTTACCCATCACTTCTCCGGTTTGATGGTTAATGTGACCACAGTCCCATCACTTTTCTCACTTCTCCGGAAGCGCCATTGTAGCCTCGCAAACTTTCTACTAGCCCATCGTTGAAAGCGCTGTGCGATTTCGAACTTGATTGAAAAAAATCGTGGTTTATATCCACCAGGAAGAGGAGTCCAAGAAAGAAGAGGAGTTACAGCGGAGGATGGCTGAACATCGGCAGGAAATGGAAAGGGCTGCTCTGCTGGCCCAGGCGTGAGTATTCCGAGCGATATGATAAACGTGCGAATGCTGTAAACTTGTACTCTTCGACGTGACTGCTGTTGTTCGACCATTTCTTCACAGCTTAATGCTCTGGAAGATAACGTGCAAGCGATAAAATGTTTAAAGAATTTGGCTGCTGACCGCATGCTTTCACCATGCTCAGAGACGCACCTGTGGCAAGTGGTGGGGGCTCTGGTAGCACCTCAGGAACTCTGCCTCGTCGAAAGACTGCTGATGGCCGACGTGCAAGCCGATGGGGAGTTTCTAAAGCGGATGTTGCTGCGACCTCAGCTGCCGGAGTCGTGGCAGAAACCACCGAACCTCGTATTGCCGGTGAAGCTGAGAATGTACTCCCGGTGAGAGCCAATTTTCGTCACATTTGGCAGCGTGTGGTACAAATGAATATGGCCTTTGCGTCGCCGTGGTCCGTGTGGTGGACAACTATACATTTCACATATGGTCCTGTCTACCTTCCGAACGCATCAACGCGTCAAAGACTACGGCTTGCCGCCCCGAAATTGTGGTGTGGCTATACTTCGTTTGTTTCGTGGGCGGACGACGGCTCGGCTCTGTGCTGTCCAGCATTGCGTGTGTTTTGTTTGATGTTCTCCGCGTGTATGCGATCGTGGGCCCCCCCTTCACAGAACCTTGGATACGTCTCTGTGTGGCATGGCTGTGCAGTGCTTGGGACCATGAATCAGGCATAATGTACATAGGGGCGATTCCCAAAATCGATCGCACGTCGATTTCCCCGAAAGGCGCATGGTCGCTGTACAATATCACCAGGCATTCGGCGTCAACGGTGCCTGGCGTGCCCTTGTTGCGGATTTTGATAAGCAATTCCCATCCATACCTGCAGAGGAATCAAACGCGACTGCTCTCTCTGCGGCGCTACCCATTCTGAATTGACTCATTTTTTGTTTCGCATACTTTGTTACTCAAGGGCTCAACATCTTCATCTGGACCGTTACTCGAGAGCTCAACATCTTCATCTGGACCGGATCCTGTCGGGCACAAGTTGGATGACACGTATAATCAAGACTCCAAGGGTGGCGACATGAGGTAAGTTGACATAGTAGAGTAGTCTCCAGCAATGCACTAAACCAATAGCGGGCTAAGCTTGCATTTCATTTCATCTTTCGATGGTGTATTTCGTGACTTCGACAACGTGGCGTCGCTATCAATTGTCACTTTGATGCAGGGAACGAAGCCCCTCCGACAGATCTGAAAGTCCGGAGAAGTCACGGAAACATTCCAAGAGTGCAGGTGACGATGAAGATGCGGACGGCCGGAAGGAAAAGAAACGCAAATCAAAGAGTAAACACGGAAAAAAATCGGACCGCAAGAAAAGGAAAAGTGGGCGCAGGAGCGAAGACCGAGAACACCGACGATCTACGAAGGAGAGAGGCGAAAGGGCAGCATCAGCTGATGGGAGTGGCGATGAAGGGAGCTCAAGCGAAGACGACGAGGTTAGTTCTGTCACATTCTATCATACGCAAAGGAACAATCTTGGTCAACGCATCCGTCTCCCGGCCGCTTTGTGCAATTTTTGAGGAAACTGTAATGTTTGGATGTCACATATTTTAGCTGTACCAGTAACCATTCTTCCCAATATCTCTTCGTTACAATACAGCGTGCCAAGTCTGCGGTCAATGTCGAAGAGGCCCTTCGACTTAAGGTGGTGGCGGCGGTGGCGTCCAAAAAGGGGCGGCAAGCCCAAGACGACAGATGAAGCTCCGAGGTTTTACTCTATGCGAGAGTGACGATTGAATGCCTATGCAGCGCAAGTGCACCAAGAGGTGCACCCGCTTGTCGGGACAAGCCCTCATATACCATGTTTTACTGGAAGACGCAACTTCAGAGATCGGCTGCATGGTCAGAAGCACCTATTCACAGAATCCCGACGCCATCGGGCGATTTGCGAGAAATCGTCTTTATCGCTTTAGCGCAGCTCTGCCTTCAAATTGCTAGTTATGCTCTCGCGAACAATATCTTGCAGCCTGTCGACTTCCTGGTTTGTTAGTGATCGATCCATTGATCGATAGGTGATGCGGAAGCATCTACTCTCCCGCTGGGTCTTGGGATGAACGAAGTTGTCGAGCAGCTGGATCTGAGCGTAATGGCGGCAATGGCGAAAAGTACGAAAAGGGAAAAGGAATGAGTCTACTTGGGAGAGCAATTCTTGCAGGTTCAATTGCTTTTGCCTTTTATTCTTTTAGTTGCGAGGAGGTTGGGAGGAGCGTGTCCTGCTGGGCAGATGCCGTTTTCGATCGTGGTGTATAGTACTACGCGCAATCGAAGTATCCGACGCAGCTTGCAAAGATGGGTTTCGACAACATGCTCGATCTCACAACTGACGTTTTATTTTGGACTCTAAGCTTATAATATTATTTATCTATTTATAGGCGTATCGAAGCCCACCAATACACATATCAACATGTTTTATGGGAACGACCATGAGTGATCAATACCTGGTACATGGCAATAAATAATTTCAACACTGCCAAGTACCCAACATCTCGCTCGGTACGTTGCTTTAGGCTTACAGCACATTCCCTTTCAGCCCCTCCCCTCCTCGCTCCCGCGCCCCCCGCCCCAAACCTGTACCAGGTATGATTTACGTATTTTCCTCCTGCCACTTGCGATGCTAAACAAATGGTGAAACTCACTAAAAACTAAAGAGGATGTACGTACCAGAACTAGCTGTGGTAATTTTATTCAGGTTCAAATAAATTAAAACGTGGGAAAAAGTAAAAGACATGCTACATACCGGTATCATACACGATGATTGACAGTAAACAACCCCCCCCCACCCCCCCACAATCTTCATTATTTTCCAATCCGATCTACATCCCCTCAGCCCCACAGGTATCTGACTCTGTTCCGCTCAAAAACCACTTTACCTGGTATATCCTTATGTATCATTCACGAAATCATACATGCCCACGCCCAATCTTTGTACACTTCCCGAGTTCAACGGCTGTTAGATTTTCTTCCCCGGACTATACATCCGCCATTATAGGTTATATACAAAACCCGTAGTACGCGCGATTGAAGTATCCCACGCAGTTTGCAAAGTTGAGTTTCGATGAAATCCTCGATCTCACAGCTGACGTTTTTTTCTTTTATAATAGTGTACAACGTACTTCGCCATAACCGTCTTTCTTTCTCTGTGGCCGCAGTGGACTTCGATTTCATATTAAGAGAGTTCGAGGGCAGTGCCAACTGAGTGTGGAACTTTCCTGCTATCGGCCTATCGTTCGGCTTCGATATACCGTACTTGGTATCAGATTCATATCTCCCATGCTCCAAATTAATTGAGTTGATTTTCTTTATACGTATTATAAGAAAGTTCTTGACAAGAGCTTTCGAATGAGCCTCTTTTCACGTGGGGACTCTTAGGGATAGCCTCCGTAGTGGCGTGTTGACCATCGCCGCAGAGGGCGTTTCACAAGAGAAAATAACATTTCTCGATAACTACAGCGAGTCCCCAAAAACTAAATACCGTATAGATTTCGAAAGCTACCTGATGCTTATCAGGCCGATTTTATCGGTTTATTACCAACCCCGATTTTTTTTTTTTAAACATAAGCAAAATCAATTATTAGGTGGAGTTTTTTTTTTAATTTTGATCCACGTCACACATTAACGCACTTATTTATTTATTTTTTGCCCAAAACGTCATCAATTGGTTCATGTTAAACGTTTCGTGATGCCCTTGACAAAAGCTACTAGAGTTGTTCAGACATCCTTTCAATTTGAACCGATGTTCGAATTTGGATTCTTCCCTGATATCATGTTAACATTTTGTCCATTCTAACGAACAGACCACGGCCAAAACTCAAAATTCGAACACTTGTGGCATTTGTTGAGGGCAGCACAAAAATGCACAGCATAACGACAAATGCTAAGAATTGGGGAAGTTATGGCTGTATCAAGATATTCAGCATTATGGCTGAATCCGCTACAACAACGCCGCGAATAAACATGGACTCGCTTCTCTCCAAATAAATCACCTGCTCGACCAAATCTCCAGCGACATCCCGCACCAGCTCGAACATATCATTGTTGTGAAAGCCGCAATCAGGAAGCCAGAAGGTGACGTCCTTGTAACACGGTGGGTATTTGCTGTACGGCTTGAACACCGATATTTTCCCCTCCTACAAATAAAACGATGCACGAACATTATATGCAACAATCTAAATCAGTTTCGTACTTGTACATCGTAAGCAGAGAGCTTTCCGAATATTGATTCCGAATAACATACATGCGAGTAGCAGCAACGATTATACGTGGGGCAAAACTGAGGACAACCGCACAGACGAAAGGGATCGAGAGGTTTATATAATGAATCATGAAACTGCAGAACCGCAAAAAGTCATACCAGGTATTTGTAGAATTGGATGCATTTATATTCTGCAACAGGTCGTATAAGCGAACGACTACTGTACTCTATAAGATGCACAGAGCCACGAGCTGCGTTTGCCGTAAGCATTACAGCAAACAATGGGAAAGTGGAAGGAACAGACGGCTCCACGTAACACGTGAGGGAACGCACGTACAGCAGTAGATAGCCGAGCCGTTGTTACGTCAACTACTGTACGTTAATCTGGATCCTCCTCAGCATGTTGGGTGCTCGCGTTCTGTGCGTTTAGATTGTGTATGCCACGGGAACTGCGGGCTCAAAAAGCTGTTCGTCTTATACCAAGGATTTTCGCACACATTGAAGGGTTCTCTCTGCTCTAGGAACGGGGTTACGGAAGAGACCGAGAAACAAAAGAGTCGATCCTTCGGTTAATAATGCCATTGACACCCAACACGCCGAGCCCCATATACATCGCTGGGTTACTGCACCGGAGCTTCTCGAAATTACTTTCGCTCTGGGTTAGACTGTTGAGGCAGATTGCGGACGTGTTGCCCGCACACTACATGGGCTGCGCACAGGGAAGTCAGCTTGCTGTATTGGTCAATCTGGTGATTATATAGTTTCCATGTAGCCCCTATATCGGCTAGACAACAGGGAAGTCAGGTTGATGTATTGGTCAACCTGGTGGTTCTAGAGTTTCCGTGTAGCCCCTGTATCGGCTAGACATTAGTTACTCGGTGCCAATGGTATTTACTGCGTTTCTAGACACGACGATCGTATCTCGTAGACTGCGGCCAATATCGACAGGAATGCCGCTGATCGTCCGATCTAGGCGAAGAAGAGCAGGAAGACTGGTCGGACTCGCCTCATCTCATGTGGGTGCAACACCCACATGAGGCGAGGGCAGAGTGCCGAGATTGGACGGATTGGCTGGAGCAACGCAGAGTTCGGAATGTTTCGCTGGGCGAATGGCGAATGGCCGATGCGTCCAAGGTGCGAGGTCACGTTTATTGTGAACCGCCGTAGTACTTCATATAAAATGATGAAAATTGACGAAATCAGGGAGTGCTGCAACCGACGCACGATATGACTAAAGGCAAGGACTGGAGAAGGTTGAGGGAGCAGGGTTCGTACTGCGACCCCGGGTCCTAGTACTGATTAAAAGGAGATCATTGAATACAAATTTAGCAGCGTTCTCGCGTGGGTACAAATATGCCTTCCACGCAATCGCAAGTGATACGCATGGACGCATGGTTGCCGGCTAATTTGAGTGGGTGTGCATCCAATTATGACATGACTTCACTCAACTCACCGTGTTGGCCTCACGATTCTCAGGTGTCTCGCTGTAGTAGGGTGCGGCGAAAAAACAGGAAAAAACACAGATGGCATCCTGGTACGAGCATGACCTCACCTCAAACTGAGACAAGAAGCGGACGTCGTTGGACCAGAATAAGCGAATGTCTGGGATGGAAAACATAACCATCGCCAACCGCTCCAGCCCAAGCCCGAAAGCCCATCCAATTTCGCCCACCCTCCCTGCATTGCTCATCACATCATGATGGATTACCCCACAGCCCAGCACCTCCAACCACTTTCCCTGGAAGAGCGAACGAGGCCACAACACTGATTGAAGCAGTAGTTAGACACCTCGCACAGCACTGAGCCTCGATTAAATTAATAGCACGTACCAGGTATCATTTTCAATACGTGTGTACCCTATACATGTTACAATAGCCAACATGTCAAACATTGCGACAAACAATGTTGAGGATCCCCGAAGAAGAGACACCAGCACTGCTGTAGCATGGAAAGTGGGCGGCCTTGTCTACCTTCGGCATCGACTTTTTCTTGAAGTGTGTCGCTACTTGTGAACGACATTGCTTGCTGTGGCTTATCAAGTCAGTTCCAGAGCACTTACATTGAAGAGGATTTCGAGTTCAGTCGAGGGAGACGTGAACGGAAAGTATGCATCGACCCAGCGCATTTCCACATCCCCAAATAGATCTGTAGCCAGGCCTTCCAGACTGCACTTTAGATCCTTGCATGCCAATTCCATTCTCTCGTTGTCGTTCAGAGCCGCAGGTACCTGTGTGCGGACACCGAGGCAGTGGGAGGATGCATCGCAATGTTTTTGCTGTAGAGCCGCGCCGCCGCAACTGCATTCGACATTTGGGCGCAAATCCTTGCGAGAGGTTGCTCACCGAGCGAGATACAGTTGTAACTATATTTACTGGTATAGACTAGACTATACAATACATACATAACAAGTACAGGTACGAGTACAATACCAGGCATTACATGTCTGTTCGAGTAACCGTTACGTACTGACTCTGACCATAAACCCGCCTTGCGTATGCTTATCATACCTGGTACGTAGCAGCAGATATTGACGCAAGCCAAGCGGAGCACGCTGATTCAACATTCTCATCATGCACGAATGACCCGAGACTACTCTGTGCAATGGCCTTGGCCTTTCCCCCAAGATGGGCAGTGAGTCGCATGGGGACATGCGTGCATATACGTACATACTTTGTACACGCACCTCTTCCTCGGCAAGTATGCGTACTCCTTCCATCTGATGAAACACCGGGTAGTGGGTACTGTCCACCTCGTCCCGTCGATAGACATCTCCACAAACAAGGAACGCGTCGCGTCCTTGCCGCAACAGGGACGTTTGGTGCGCACTTGTATGGCACCGAAGAACCCGTGTGGCGTCCACGTAGTACGTATCGGATGATTGCCGGCTCACATGTTCTGGCGGTATCAGCAGCTCATCAAAGTTTTGTTCAACCGTAACAATCGGGGGCAGGTTGTCGAAGACCTGGAACGGTGGCTGCCCGAGGGATTGCGCGTTGTTCTGGAAGTAGCACTCAATCCTGACGCAACGGGAAGAGGGACGTTATTCACAATATCACGAGTAGATACTTGTAACTGCGGATTCAACACCCAAACGCGAACGGAGTTGCAGCGTTTCGTCCAAACGCCTACCCTACATCCTACCCGGTACATCCTATACATATCATACATCCAGGTACAGGTACAGCAGTACATCCTGAAGTCCCTGTAACAAGCATTAGTTTTCGGGGTTGGGAAAAAAGTAGTGTACCACAGGTACCTGGAATAAATATGATACAATACAAGAAAGGTCGTCAGAGTACTCAGTCAATTACCCGCGAGTTTGAATGACTCACTTCCTGGAGTACCAACAACTGAAATGACTGAGTACTTGCGAGTACCTAGAGACCAGGAGCTTAAATGACTGAGTACTCGCGAGTACCTGGAGTATCAACAGTTGAAACTAACTGTCCCCCTCCTGCACCACCGATCACAAGTCTATTCCATCCACTATTATTAGTACCCAACATTCAACTTGAGGCCCCTTCCCAACGACAACGCAGTGCAGTAGCAGCAATAACAGCTGCAAAAGACGTCAGAGTACCTGTACCAGTTATTGGTACGCAGTCAATGACTCGCGAGTACCAGTCATTTTGAATGCCTCAGCCACTGGACCCTGGAGGTACCAAAAGCTGAAATGAGTACTCGCGAGTACCTGGAATACCAAAAGCTGAAACGACTGAGTACTCGTGAGTACCTGGAGTACCAAAAGCTGAAATGGCTGAGTACTCGCGAGTACCTGGAGTACCAAAAGCTGAAATGACTACGTAAGTACTCGCGAGTACCTGGAGTACCATGAGCTGAAGTGACTGGTACTGGGTGGTACGGGTACTCTGACGACCTTTTATACTTCGTACATCGTGAACTGCCCATCAAACGCGATTGTTGCGGAGCGCACCCGTACCTCTCCTTGATGATACCAAGTGGGTGAGCAGGGCATCGATGCAAGTCTCTTCCGATCTTTGCTGCTACCGATGGCGTCACGTTGTTGCATGGGTGGTCGTTGATTACCAAATCTGCGCACACGCTGGGACTTGGTTAGATGTGTACAACATCACATTATACCACTAGGTTACACAAAACACGTACTCGTAATGCGCGCGATCGCAGTATCCCACGCAGCTTGCAAAGTCGAGTTTCGACGAAATCCTCGATCTCACAGCTGACGTTTTTTTTCTTTTATAATATTATACATATGATACGCGTACTCGTACGACCTACGTACCCGTAGCTGTTTGACGGCGAGGCAAAAACGTGATGATACGGTTACCACTGCTAAAAAAAGCCAAAAAAAACAAACGAAGCAACCACTAACCTGCAGCAGAGCTCAGGTATGAAGCTCCAACAAAGCGCACTTTAGCATGTGGCCTGGCCCTCCTAAGAAATTGCAAGAACATCTTACGGTGCTTCCCACCTCACCCACAACTTGCGTCAAGCGTGAACCTTCTGTGCGGTCACGCGGCAGGCGGCAGGCAACAGGCTGACACCACGCGGTGCAAACTCGTCAATTGCGCCGCATTTTGTTAACTTCTGATTGGTAATTGTTTATTTATAAAAACTTCTTATTGGGCAAGATGCAGCGATGCAGCGGTAGGGCGGTGTAAATGTGAGATGTACTATTAATAATGTACTCATAACTACACTCGACAGCAGTCGTGCACATCGTCTGACCCCTGCTCCTCTGCCCCTCCAGCTTCTCGTCATTATCTGTCAGGGGGGGCTTCTCCCCATTTTCTGTCAGGGGAGAACCGGTCATCTCTCTTTAACTTGCTACCTGGTAGTTACCAAGAGCGAACAGAGTGTGGCCACTAGACGTTTGAGAACTGTGTTCTTTGAGCCCTAAACATGGATAAATCGATTGCTGCCGAGCAGTGGAAGATTCGCTCGCAGCACAGGCCCATCCTGAGTGAGGAGGAGCACGACGCTTTGGTACGTTGGCTTGGAGACACAGAAGGTGACTACCAGCTACCGGTATATAATAGGTTTATGGTAGCTCGTCAGCTCGCAGGTCGCGATCTCTTTTGATGGAGCCTCAGTTTATTTGCATGAGAGTTTGTCCCGTTTGCCGTTGCCCCCAATGTTCTTGTCTTACTAATAGGAAAATGAAGCATTACATCAGTGTCCAAGTCAACTATTATATTAATAACTGAGGGTTTATTTCCGGATCGCCCGAAATACTACTATTACGTAGAGTGGTAAATAAAGCAAGGCTGCCTCGAACTCGCAATAGGCTGTGTGAGTCGGAAGGAGTAAACTTTATAAAACCCCGCCGCATAAATAGAAAAACACACACACAGCAGCAGCACCGCCACCAAAACCACAGCAGCACGGCGACCGCGCCCAACTCGAGACGGCTTGAAACGAAACAAGTCACACGTGTTAGCCCAAGCCCGCCTGCTGCTGTAGACACCAGGTTTGTGGGAACCGGTCACGTACAGCTCTCGCAATAATGAATAATGCAAAATCACGATTGTTACGAACAGAAAGTACAGTAGTACGTGACAGCAGTCAAGAAACTCTTATTTGGGCTACTGGACGTAACGCTCGTGGCTTATTGTGATATCAACGTTGGGCGTAGGCTATCAGGTATTATATAGGATTAAGAGTTGCGTTCCTCGCTGAGCACAAATGCTTTCGTAGCTGCAAATTCTTAGTTTTTGAAAAACTCAGCCTGGAATTCTTAACTCCCAAATTCTTGACACATGTCGCGTTCGTACGGTACACAGACAGACTGATTAAATAAATAATGGATTCCTGTACGCACCCCGCAATAAAGAGACTTTTTTGCCACATTGCAAAAACGGCCTCATTAAAGACACCACCAAATCCTGGTGTAGTAAGTAACTCCCTAGGATATAATCCAGGGTCAACAGGAGAATACAAGGAAAATATCAAATTAACCTGTGTTGTATCACGTGCCTGGTGACTGGCGGATTGCATGACTGATGCTTTGTCCCCCTTCCCAGGTACCCCGCAGGGTTCGGAGATCCCAGCGTGCGGGTCAGTCATCGTTAGAGGCACACCTATGCAGGTATTTCGAGGCAGTGAGGCAATGAGGCAATGCCATCCGTATAATCAATACATGGTAGACGTATAATACATATGTACATGTTCCGTATTTTGTAGCAGTATGCCTCGTAGAATTGTTGATGAAGTCAGCTGAAGTGAAGCAATTCAGCTCCAAGAATGAGGGAAAATTGAAAGCTCAGCTTTCGAAGAGTCTTTCCGCGTCTCGACGAGCTACTACAGCAGCATGGCTGGGCCCTGGTCCAGTATGCACTGGCAGTACTACTGTACTGGCTGAGGGAGCCAGAGCTGCCGATTCTGTGACGACTTACGTACGTCCCACGATAACGCCTCATAATACAAAGGAAGCCATCAAAACGCGCGGCTCCGGGGGGGGTATACGCAAAAGAGACGAGAGAGTAGAGAGAGAGGCACACTCTTGATCCGCTTATTCTCATTTTTCCAAAGTCAATCAATCTACCGCCCCTGGGACCCTGGACTCGCCTTTGAAACATGACCCAACATTAATGTATGTTTTAGCTTTAAAGCACGTACTCGTAGTGCAAACAAATCGCGTACAAATGGGCCTTCGGCAGGGCGTCTCCAGCAGGGCCTTCGTGCGCCCCCGGCAAGACCCCTTCACCTGCCGGGGGCGGGCCGTGGTAGTGGCTTCGCCGCGACCAGTACTCTGTTCGGATCCAGGGTACTGGCTGCTGGTACGGGTCGTACTACCAGGGCCAAGCCCTAAGAATTATTTCTCTGAGCGGAGATTACTACTGTACAGCTCTCGCCGATACGGCTGCTTTCCCCAAACAGACAACAGGAATATCATTGAGCTTCAGCGTGCGCGGGTATTGCCGGCTACTATCGAAAGTCTGCGGTTTTGACACGCTGTTGAGACACACAGATGTATAACAGGTATGCAGGCAGCTAGGCAGGCAGGCAGAGAGTCAGACAGACGGGCAGGCTACAGATAGGCGGATAGACAGCAAGGTAGACAGGCAGATGGACAGACGTTCGGAAGACGAACAGACAGATAGTCAGACAGATATATCGACAGGTGGTCAGTCAGCCAGGCAGATAGACAGCCAAGCATACAGTACCATCTAGAGGACTTCCCCGTTATCCACGCCTACACTATTCAAATACTATAAACCGATTGTTTATGTTATTGTCGCGAAAAAAAACTCTAGATGCGCATGTCGACCTCTGCAGTTTAGAGAGGTGCCAGTCTTCCTGCTTAGACCACAAGACGCATTACTTCGAAGCATGTTTCTATTCTGGGCAGGTCATTCCGAAGGACAATGGAACATTGCGCGTCAGTTTGGGTCAGATATAAAGCAAACTGGCCTTGGGGGCACGACGATCACAACACCGCCCGAAAAAGTACACACCAATACAGTGTTTGAGATCGCTAGCTCCGTGAACAAGAAACGTTTTGGGCATTTTGTTTACGTATATGCTTGGAGCATTAGGCTTTGATGGAATGTGGCGTTTTATGGCTGAAATTTTTCTATGTACTCGGATAAGGCAACTATTATGCTGCAGAAGGAATGAAGCTGGCGCTCTTCATCTCGTGGGTACTGCTCAAGGCGCCTTGGCCGCTTAGCCTCAACAATTCATCATACGAACGGCATGCTACGCATCGCACCGAGTCGACGGTTCTACACAGGTGGATAGCAACGAGGTCTACAAGGCACCCCCGCCCCGGCCGCTACCCCGTGCAGCCATTACACGAAGTATCGCGGGTTGAATAGAGCATATACCCCGCCCCACGTATTCCCATTGTGGAGCTGTCTTATGAGTGTCGTATACAGTATGCAAGGGACTTCTGACCAAGGCCCGTCGAGTCATCTCTCACGATAGGCTTCTTACATGCTTGCTCGCACACCGCAGCTGCCTGAAATTCTCTTCGGGAACAACGCACTGGAACTGCAGCACGAACCATCCGGGTTCCTGCTTCAGTTTGAAGCAAGGGGAGCTTTGAAGGGGTGGGTAAAACTGTTCGCTGAGGGCACTTTCGAGGTAAGTTTCGTACTCTGTAGAATAATATACCATACCTTGTTTTGTTGGGCATGGCGTTTCAAGCTATATACAACAACAGTGGCGTCGACAATGCATGCGAGGCCGTATTTCTCTTCCTGTACAAGCCGCCACCCTGAAAATGTGACAATAAAGGTTGCTGTTAATGCCAAGGCCGTTAATTGCTTGACCTTGGATCTACTTTAGCAACGATTAGCTACATACCAGTACCTGGTATACTATCTTTTATACACATCCTCTAGATCTATTTATTCAACGATAGGGGAAGTTGGTGCAAGTTCCACTGGAACCGATCTTCTCGATACCTGCACATCACCCCAGCACATGTTTTTGTGCAAAGGTGCACTGCGGTAGGCTCTATTCAATGTGTGCAAAACACACCGCAGTGTGATGGAGGGTTGTCAAGACCGAGGGAACTACTTGATTCACCTTGTTCTTCGAGACGACGTCAAGGGGCTGGTCCGTTATAGCGGTTCGCTGTCAGTTAAAGCTGGTACCGAACTACGCTCTACTCTATGAATAGTCCGCAGGTGCCTCGTGCGGCTAACGTTGTCGCTAGACGCCCCGATCTGCCGTCGTATTTTCCCGCGAAGAAGCCTCAACACCTTCATCACTTTCGTTCGTGCTGACGCCATTACTATCGTCAGGATGCTATAGTGTCGAATCACCCCAGCTGTAGTTCAGAGGTATTTCTCCGACCCATACAAACTGAGAGGAGCGATACTCACACTAACACCATGCGCCATGGATCTCCATCTCCCGATCTCGAGTACAGCGCGTACCTTGAATCCGTCGATGGCTTGCTCCTTAATGACGCTGCTTACCCAGAATGATAATCCCCACACTGAAACAACGATTTTGGTACCAGGTAATCAAGGTCCGGGAAGCAAGGCAGTGGCAAACACGTCTCGCCACGCCCGTTAGGCAACAGGAGTACGACTGGACCTGGGGAACAGATTACGCGGGCTCGTGCTGTCGGAAGGCTGCTGGAGATGATGGATGCATGGAGGTGCGATCTGCCCTAGTGGTGTGCAAGCTACGATAGCACCAATCCGCCGCAGTTTCTGGCGAGCGCTGATCCTTTATTATTTTGAAATGTGACATAAGGCGATCGAAGTGGCTCTTTTACGGGCACTGAGTGTTAACGGATTGAATGGGGTAATTTAATTAGTGACATACTAGTATTTCCTGCAGAGCGCACTCGGTCCTTGTCCGACGCTGGAATGATGTACACACCGATGTGAAGGTTGTTGATGCGTCTGGTCCGAAATCGCCGAGAGTTCACCTGCAGGTTCTTGACAGTTTTGACCACACAAGGAGGATTGCATCTTCATTTACACGTCCTGAGGTTATCGCGAAGGGCATTGTGGCGCAGCTAATCGTTACGCAATGGGCAAGCTGTTATCAAGTTGCACAAACAGCCGCACCTGCATTTTTAGGCTGGGGATACTCTCGTACCGCCGCTGTGGGAAAAAGGGAAACCAATCTTTGTTTTTTTCTTAGTTTTTTTACGCGGCGCAACTTGTTTTTCTCGTAAAATTGTCAACACGCTGATAAAAAAACAGCTCATGCGACGCTCGACCTTCGATCTCGATACAGACTCAACCCACGGTCAACCCGCTTGGTGTCGGGCAAAGCCAACGGATGCAGATGACGGCCTCGAAGGTATCAGGTGGATCCGAGGTGTAGGGGGCGAGAGTTTGCCGGAAGCGTCTTAAGCTCTGCTCCCAAACCTGAAAAAAGCCTATTTTTTGCCATCCGAGAGGGATCGAGACTTTTTGTCACCTGTCACACCAGCGGCCAAATCATTTTTTTATCACACGCCTGGCCAGTGCCCGCCACGTATCACCGGTCATAGTGCGAACATTGTGACCCTAGGGTGGGTCGGAACCCCTAATGAGCGCGCCCCATTCAGAGTTCATGATGCAGTCGTTTGATTTGTCGATTGATGTCTGTCGAGGACTCGGAATCTGGCCGCTTCGAATTAAACATTTCGCTGAGTTTTTCTCAAGCCCGAGGACTCGGAATCTGGCCGCTTCGAATTAAACATTTCGCTGAGTTTTTCTCAAGCCGATCTTTGCCCAACATCGGCCCGGGAATTACTTTTTTGGGCTTTTTGCAAAAGTTCGATATTTTCGTTTGAACAAACATGCTCATAGCGAGCTGTACTGATATGTTACGGTGCGTATCTTTAAAATTCAAACTTCTTGGGCAAATATCGTCTTTTCATTGTCACCGATCTAATGACTAAGCGTTGTTCTTGGCTGGAGAATCTCGATTTTTCAGTATGTGAGACATTGACTACTCATGTCCATTCGTGTTGCGAAATTCTGTTTTTGCGGTCTTCTTATTATTTGTCGAAGGGCATGCATGCAGTGGCCATGCCCCCCCCGTTTATCACGCGTTTAATTTGATGCCACCGTATGACGTGCGTAGGGCGTAATTTGAGCTTGAAATCACGTTTTGCGCGTGCGAGGCCTTGACCAGCAATAAGTACCAGGAACCAGGTACAGGCAGGTTCAAGTTAAACGACGGAAATTTATTCCCCGGCGAAAGTCCACGCCGTTTTGTCGAGTTAGACCGTGATTTTTTGTACGTCTTTTATGAGTCCTTACAAAGAGCTCACCTGCCGTTTATTTATTTATTCATTTTTTGCCCGATTTTTCGGCATTTGAGATGTTTTGAAAAAATTGGACCTCCTGGCCTGAAAATTTGGAATTTGATGACATAAAACTATTGAATTTATTTTGCATATATATGATAGGTCGAAAAGTGAATAACCAAGCAGGCATTTCCGCGTCAAATTCGAAAATATCAAATTCAACAAAAAGTCTTCTTGGACTCCTTTGCGAGAGCTCACCTGTCGTTTATTTATTATTTATTTTTCGCCTGGTTTTTCGGTATTTGAAATGGTTATGGAAAATTTAGACCTCCTTGGGACCTGTCTTATTGAGAAACTTAAATACTTGGAATTTAATGAAAAAAAAATGTTGAATTTAATTTTCCTATGATTGGTTCAAGAAGCGAATCACCAAGCAGGCATTTCCGAGGAAAATTCGAAAGTATCAAAATTCAACAAAAAGTATTTTGGGACTTCTTTGCCCTTCTTTGTTCAATTTCATTTTTCGATAGTGTGTCTAGTTCGACGTGGCATGTTCCATGAAACCGAAGCTAGCCACGCAAACTTGTGTCGTGTCGTCGATTGCTTCAGAGGCGAGATCCACCAATCTCGAGAGGCAGGGCGCGACCGGAGCAGCCGCAGCGCGAGGTCCGACGGCCTCTGGCCTCTAACACATAGTAGACCGCCCGCGGCGTTTCAAAAAAATGCAAGGCCGCCGCAAACCCAGTTTTTCATCCCTCTTTGCCTACCAAACCACACGATCACCAACCATGTTACGACTTCGCTCAGAAGTTCGATCGCTGTATCCCTGTCGCTGCGGCCCGCATGGGGCTTTGGGGCTGCGCCACCCCACCCAAGATATCCCAAGAGCGATAGCCTCCTAGCCGGTGCCGGCAAAAAAAACTGTCGCTAAACGTGGCGCTCCGGGGAGGACGCTTGCCGTCGCTGGCCTCGTTGGTTGCCAGCGGGAGTTTCTAGACCTTGTGCGTTATTCGAATTTTACAAGACCATACTCGTACTCGTACGCCATTCCTCGATAGGACCCAAAGTCGTATTTTTTACTAATTTCAATTAAATTTAAATTAAATTTCATTTTTTTATTCAATTCTAAATTTTGAAGTTCCTTGATAAAACAGTCCCTTGGACTAAATATTTTCGACGAAAAAAAAAGGAAATACTCCACCCCACCCGCGAAGGTCAAGCCTCGGGAAGGACATACATGATATCTCGTAACAACGGCCTGGACATTTAGACTTTTGTGCGGGAGAATGTACACTTTACGTCGTTTCCTTGTATTTACCTAGTTTTAGTGTAGGATCGAGTTTTGGTGCTATGTTCTACTTAATATTTAACATACGCAGTTCATGTCTTCGATTTTTGCGCCGATATGCCTTGCATGCAGTACCTGGAACCGACTTGATCATATATTTACTTATCTCTATATATATGTTTTTTTGTTTTCCTCCTAAGGAAGCGCCTGACTGGTATTCACCGTTTTGAAGGCCTGTGGTTGGCCGGGATACATTTCGGCCGCTAGCGCCAGCACTAGGTTCTTAACAAAAAACAATCTTCATGTCACGGTCTTCCACTGTTCATGAGGATCAGTATGATACCAAATATGCAATATTCGAGTTAATATTGCAAGCGGCATTCGTGGCGGAGATAATTTCGGGCTTTCATCTTGAACCAGCTCGTAGGTCGCTTTGGATTTCCGCACTTGTTTTGCGGCTGGTGCAGGTCCAATTTTCGGGTCGCGACAACTAAAACACTGCTCGCAGCTATTATATTTACTTTGTGCACTGATAGTTGCCTGGTGCGCTATTGACAGTGCGCACGTATTCTCAGAGCAGCACGCTCGCACTCTTCGCTGTTGTCAACACAGGATGGCAACCTTCTGCCATCTCTGATCGCCGATTGTGCGGATGCTACCGGAGAATGGGTCATATGCGAGCCGGGTGGCATCGATCGACAACTTCTCCGAGACCAGACCAGCCCCATCCTCATGTACGATGACGTAGTGCTGTTTGAGGATTTTATTCACGACCACGGAGTGGTGCGCATGAGCGTCAAGACAAGAACAATGCCTCGGTGTTGGTACGTTCTCCTACGATATTGGCTGCGAGTGGATGGCGTGGTCATGAAGGTGCGTGTTCTCATCTACTAATATGAGCCCCCGATACGTGCCAGGTGCAGACGATCCCATGAGCTTATTGTTTTGATTGAGTACGACTTGCTTTCCTTGTATCTATACCTTGTGTCAATGCTTGCAGCATAGGCACAAGTCAAATGTTGCACCTTTGGTATGACATCATGCGACCGGTGAAACACGAGGTTTGACGAAATGCCTCATTAGCCAGACCTGCTATCGTTCGAATCATTTTGTTCGTTGGTTCTACGAGTATCGTGATGAACATACGTTCGCTTCTTCAAACAGTTGTTGTTCTCACATTAACTTTTGTCCAAAATCTAGAGTCCGTGGTCACACAAAGGTGCTGGAGCCCTAGGAAGATCCGAAAAACAGTAGAGAACAATATTCGTACGGGAAAGAACGACGCTTCCCCCCCTGAAACGCACGACAATGCGGTCAGCCAGCAGCCAGCTACAGAACCACATATGAGCGGTCGGATGACAGTTTCAATCGAAATTGAAATGGCAGCATACATTCTTGGTAGCAGCGATTGACGAGGAACAACCATATTGTCATTGGGACTAGACCTTGCCCCGGTTGTAGGAGTCGTATGATGCCGTGATACCCTTCGATAATCTTGCTAACCCTCGGATGATATTGCTGACACGCGTGAACACCCGACACTTGGAGTACGCGATCGATAATCCTAGCCTGTTCTGGTTCTTACGTACCAGGTAGTAGTTAGCCGAAAATGTACAACATTTTGGTTTTGCGTATTGGAGCCAACTGTCATAATCTCCGGCTGTGGATGTTTTCTATCTAAATTCTGCGCATTTCACAAGTTTCGCAACTATAATAAAGTTATATAGTATGAGACGCCACATATTTAACAGCTCGTAGAAATTCAAGGAGGATTTGGTTGTCCACGGGGCTACAAATCAGAAAAATACGTACCCGGTCTCTACTTGGGGTGAGCGATATAAAAAGCCAGGGCACGTTGTTTTGTATTTATAGGCGTTGGTATTGCCGCACGGGAGGGGGCACGAGCTGCGTTTGTCTCGGACACGTTGTCAAGGAATGTACTGACACAGCACATGCTTTAGGGGACTTTCTGACTGTGACGTGCACTCCTTTCAATGTAGGACCTAACCTCAGCTCGATGCCTTCTGAATCGCCTGGAGGTTTGAGGTTTACAACGCCCAGAACAAGAGTCCAGCAAGCATTGCGCGAAAAGCAGAAATATTGATGTTTCGTATGCCTGATGTCACAACCATTGCTGCAATGCCCTCACGTGACGATCTATTCTCTCCCCACACCTGTCTGTGCCTTGGCTCTTCTTGTTTTTGTTTTTATTGTTTCGCATGCTATTTTGAACTGTTAGAACGAGTAAATTGTCCCGGAATTCCCCCGCTCCGAAGAGAAAATACCGTTACGTATGAATCGAGCGAGTATATTCTTACGGAGCGAATACATTCTTACGGAGAGAGCTAGCTAACTTGCAGTGGAAGGTTGTGCCTCCCCTTTTTTTAATAACTTTCTGCTTGTTCCCAGGTGTTCGACACGCGCTACTTCCACAAGTTTGGAGAACGTAGTGTGTACCGAGAGCGTACACAACATCTTGCTACTTTCGCTTCGCTGCAAGAGCGCGGGTTGTCGACGGACCCATCGGTTTATTCGGATGCCGATGCAGCGTTGCCGGTCCTCGAGCTTTCATCAGGTAAACCTATTCTAAGTGTGATACTGCAATGCACGAAGAACACCCCCACATGCACGTACCGGCACTGTTCGTATGTAACAGGACTTCAGTCTCATGCTAACATGCACGCGGTGGGCAATCCATGCCAATAACTTTGCAGAATAAGGGTATATTTGTTTGACAAACTAAACAATTCTGCGCACCACCTCTAAATTGACTAGAAAAAGGCGCGTTGACGCACGAGCAATTTTGATTGGGGGCATGGGTTGTGCAGACAGGGACTCGAAGCTATGGCAAAAAACGCCGGAAGCAGTCACTTGGTCAATCGCTATGATACAAACCTTGTGCGGTCCAGTCCGCGCGTTGAACAAGGGGACAACTTGTGCCATGGACTTCTGTGTTGCCTCCGGTGCCCCCCTCCGCCCCAATGGCTTACGCTGCAGATGTCGCAATTGTGATCTAAGGTTTCGTTGTTCCGGGAGACAGATACCGTTACGGGTAGGTGTGAAAATTTTCTCACAAAAATGGCATTAGGGAGTCTAGAATGTATAGGGTATCCTCGAATGGGGGCGAATGCATTTGCAATGCCACGCAAGCACAATCTGGTTTATGGGTTAGATCACTTCCTGCAGGGAACATATACGTATACTAGACAAGCAGGTTGCCATTTTTGTTTAATCTATGAATGCGCCTCCCCCTCATTCGCCCGCCGCTCCTTTCAGGTCCTCTTTACGATGAGGTGGTCTTGAACGCAGATGGGATGAAGAACAGTTAAAGCAAATCGCAGGAAAATGGATAGCGTGTTATTGTAGTGTATCTGTAGTCACAGATATTATCTATTGCTGTGACCTACCAGGTACCAAGTACCAGGTACACATTTTTGCAAGAATTGCAAGACTGGACCATTATATACCTCCTAAGAATGGCACATGGGCAGAGGTCGTTGGCGATCCGACGTGATGGGCAACTATACTCTTGCAAAAGCTTCGCTGATCTGGTCGATTTTGTGACGCACTTGCCAGAGCTGCTGTATTGATCGTTGATCGTGGCAGAGGGTGCGTCCACATCAATCACTTGCCAAGCATGCACAATTCCGAACCTAGCTGAATCGGGCAGGCGATGTGGAGTGTGTGTGTGGTCTTAAACTTAAACCGTTCTTTCCGCCCGTCGACATCCAGCAGCAAATCCATGATTCTTCACCCTTTGTTTGTTGTTGTTGTTGTTCTCACATTAACTCAAAATCTAGAGTCCGTGGTCACACAAAGGTGCTGGAGCCCTAGGAAG